>JAIFAC010000045.1:0-240750 GCA_026545765.1 Plantago major
TTACTTCTAGTATTCACTTCTTTATTACTTGCTTGTTAGAGATATGACAAATCGTTTGAGAATTTGAAAGTTTTGTTCTTGCCTACCAAGTGTTCGATAAAATGTCTCAATAGAACAAACTCCTTTGTAACCCCTTTCTCCCTTGATTGCCTTACATGGTAGTAACTTGTTGAAGTATGCTTAGAAAACATGTTTGCATCATCATATGCTCATAGGATGGAATTACATTACAATTTGTCTCTCGACTTGATGCTTGACACAACTTGACAACTTGAGTTACATGCCTGGTTCTTGCATTATTTTGAAGTGGCTATTGATCTTATTACAAGCTATAATTTTGCATACACCTTGTGCCAGTATTGGGTTTGGAGGAGAAGAAACCCCATTGGATTTGCATGTATACCTTAGAATTGATTTAACTCCAAACATGCTATCTCACACACTTTTTTGGCCTAGGTACAATGGGAAGAACGAAGGAGGAAACAACGTTGATGAACCGAGCACTAAGAGAGCGAAAGGAAAGAAGGTGGCATCGGCAACTCTCTCAAGCAAGGCTCGGAGTTGGCTATTGGTTAATAGTTCTGGGGGTGATCCCGAGAGGAAAATAGAGATCGAATGGGGATGAACCGGCCCTTAGTTGGATCCACGGCGTTTTGAGCCTCGCTTGGGAACTTTCACTTCCATTCTCGAGGTTACGACATAGAGATAGTCCGGAGTTCTCTGGAGTACTTCAATTGAAGGTCAAAGCGGAGGGCGCACTTTTAGATCGCCGTCATCATTCGAGGGTGAGGTCATGTTTGGTAGGGAGCTATCAGGTTCTTAGAAATCCCGGAGGAGCACATCCATGGCGAATACAAGGAACCTATGAGATGGAGTATAGAGATCCTAGAAAACATCCACAATTACTTGGAGAAGAGTTTAGAGGATGCAGGGAATGTCTATTCGAGGGCTACTTTCAACGGAAGAGCAAGATTTTGGATGCACTTTGTAGAGACCAACTTGAAGCCAACCACATGAAGGTCTCAAGGCGGCGTAGCACTGCACTCTTGTCTATGCAATTATGGAGGCCACTACATTGATGTTGGAAAAATCATGGTGAAGGAGATGCAAATGGTGAAGAACAACACGAGAAGGAACATAGCATTCCCCGGTCTCATTACCGCTATATGCCAGAAGAATGGAGTTCCTACTTGTGAGTCAGGATTCGCTCGAATCACAGAACCTTTTGATGAAGACAGAACTATCCACCTCCTCGAAGATCACGGGAGAGGCAAAGCCGAACATAGAAGAAGAAGAGTAGCGGATCGACCGCTTGAGACATGAATTCGTTCCGCAATTTGTGAACAACTATCGAGATGGAAGTCGAGGAGTGCACAAAGGCGAGATGAGATGAAGCGGAATGGGCGGTCGAGGTGGAACGGTCATGTCACCTACTGCACCGTTATGAGCGGATCTCCTTCCGGCGGAGAACATTGTGGGTATAGTCACTGCAGTATCCACCTTATTACCCACCATGACTCTATCCACCGCCCGGCGTCGATCGATCTTTGTACTACCAAGGCTATCGAGTTTTATCCTCCATCGCCTCTGGAGGATCCACATCTGAAGCGCCATCTGGATTGGAGAAGCGACCAAGGAGGAGTATCTTTTCTTTTCTCTTTACTTTCCTAGTTTTCTATCTGCTCTTAGCTAGGTTTGGGGAGGAATTTGATTTGATTGCTACACCTTAACTATTCGATCTGTAATAACCTTAAATACTACATAGTAATTTGCATTTTAAGTTATGTTTAGCCTTATACATTACGTAAGGTTTTTACTTGAAAAATGTTTTGATCACATGATCTGCAGTGTGAGCCATAACTAAGATGAGGGTTGTGGATTTGTTTTCTGCTTTCTTTGCTTCTTTGAATATATATACGACCGAATTGACCCATTGCTACTTTGATGAGTGAGTTTGCTTGCTACTAATTGAAGTCATGTGCACCGTGTGAACACTTGCTACCCTTGAGTCTTTATTTGTTAGACATGAATATGATTAGTAGTACACCTTTAGAATCCTTTTCTATACATTTACATGCTAACTGAAAGCCTTTTGAGTCCTTATGAAACTCGACCATATATCCTATACTTGCTTTACTAAAGTGGTGGCAACCTTTGCTTGAAGCTTGAGCGATGCGTCTGAGAGTTCGAAGAATGGAGAGAATCATGTCTTGATCATGGTGAAGCGGTTTGGGGAAAGAAGAGAACAAAACCCTGACCCCAGTTCGAGAAATTGGTTTGGGGGAGAAGTGGAAGAAGATCATCATCGAAAGGTAACCTTGTTGGCCCTACTGTTTATTACCGGTGCTAAAAATCACTAGCTCTTACTCCGAAATTTTTTAAAAAAGTACCCAAAAAAGCAAAGGTACAAAAGTCTCGAATTGCATCTATGGTCCTTGTGACCACCGTTTTAAATGTTGGGCATGTTACATATACTACCCACATACGCGTGGCCTAAAAGCTACATGTATGTGAGGGTTGATGGCATGTATACCAAACCGGCCGCATAAAAGTCTTGAATTGATAAAGCAGCAGACCTTGTCAAAAAATGTAGAGACTAAAAGAGGCCAATGATGACAAACCCAAAGCATCTGAGTAAGTAAAAGCATTTGCAAAATAGTGTGCCAAAAGAAAAATAAAAAGAAAAAAGAGAAAAATAAAGGAGCATGTAGTCTATGTGTGAAGCAACCGATGGAGTGGCTACGATGATAGTAGAGAAGTTGAAGATTTATCGTTCACGAAGGCGAAGTCGAAGGAAGAAACTTCGATTATGCGAAAGGATAAGTTCCTGAAGTACCCTTTATTCTACCTTGTTATCTTTTAATGATACTTGGCATTTCCTCCTCTATATATTATCCTACGATTTACTTACCAAACCAACTGAGTACTATTTTGATTTATGCCTTGACTTTTGGGAGGCGGGATTGCATAACATTACCGTGAGGTAATGATTTTGAAGCTTTCTGCCTATATGGACATTGGGTTACACTTGTAGCGCTTCATGTAGTGAATGATGCTTACTTATTACTTGTTTGTTGTGGAGTCGTGAAGTTGGAGCATAAACTAAGCGAGACGATGAGTTTGGAACCTTTAAAGCTACTTGTCTATGTGGTGGTTTATTCTTGTTGCTCATTTCATGGTCACTTCTTAATTATTATTTTGCCTTGCTCGAGGATGAGCGAAAGCGGATTTAAGGGGTGTGATATGACGATGAAATATGCGATATAGCATACTTTTAGACCCTCATTTTACCCTAGATGCAATATTTGTATCGTTTTTGGTCAATTACCAACTGCGTGTTTTATATAGGTCATGATCGCGGTTTGAGGATTTGCGATTTTAGGCACCAAGCGGCATAAATGTATAAATCGGGACAAGGAAGCAAATCGCGGATTAGCCGTTACACGGAGTTCTATCGACAATCGAAGATGGTAGCCACCGGGGCCTGGCAATTGTCCTTTGGTCTCTGATTGCGATGAACTCTGGTTTCTCTGAGTACCTTTCTGATAACTATCGGTGAGGCACCTTCTAAACCTTCCTTATTGAAGAATAGCCAGTTTGAAGGTCGAAATTTCACCTATAAATAAGACCTCGGGGTCTCAAATTTCACAAAGCTCAGCGGCTCTCCTTGAGAAGAGAACCATCCTCGGGAAAGTGAAACTGACCCAGCGGCGTCGATCACCCGGAAGGAAAACCTAGAAGATGCGACGAAGACATCAAGAACATCAGAGACTAATCTTCTTCTTCGTTTCTTCTTATATTTCGATTATTGTTCTTTGTTACTATGAGTAGCTAATTTCCTTTTGTAAAGGCAAACCGCCGTAACTCTGCTTTTGCTACTTCTTTACATCTGGGATATATTAATGGAATAGTTATTTGACATAAATCATTGGTTATACAACTCTATACATCCTTAATTGGTGTGATGTTCTCTGAGTGACACGATGGTTTCATTGAGCGGTAGGGGTACTGTGTCATTGCACCTTGAGCATCATGGTATTATGCCACCTATCGTTAGAGATAACTAGGAAGTTGGGAGTAGCATAGTAGAGGAAGTTGGGGAACCTTCGCCTTTCCATCATTGATTTACAACAAAAGCAATTTAGGATTTACTGGTGATTATTCTATAAGATAAAGAATTTTACTTTTGCATTCAATCCTAGCGTTATTTGCTTGTTCCTATGCTAAGTGTCCGTGGAGAACGACATCCAAGTCGACTTTTCGCTATAAGCGTGGATTTGAGGACTTTTGACTTATAAATTTAATCTTGATTGTATTTGGAATTCTGAGTTCTCTAGCGGAAAATGAAATGCGTGAGTGCACATCAATTTGGTTTGGTATACATGCCATCAACCCTCACGGACATTTAGCTTTTTAGGGCCCGTCGATATGTGGGTAGTATCGTAACATACCCGACAGCGGTGATCACAAGGACCAGATCCACTCAGAGTTTTGTACCTTTGCTATTTTGGTACTTTCTTTTCTATTTTTTGGAGCAAGAGCTAGTGATTTTTAGCACCGGTATAGCATGAGGGCAATGAGGTTACCTTGATGGCGTTTATCTTCCACTTCTCCCAGACAATTTCTCGAACAAGGGTTAGGGTTTTCTTCTCGTTCCCCAAACCAATTCTCGATCATGATCAAAACATGATTCTCCTCCATTCTTTGGAACTCGTTGCTTTGTTTCTTCGTTCAAGATTGGCGGTAAGTTGCTGTCACCGCTTAAGTAAAGCATGTATATGATATATGGTGGAGTTTCATAAGGGCTTAAGAAGCTTTCAACGGGGTTAGTGAAAGGTAAGAAAAGGGTTCAGAAAGGTGATTACTACTAATCATATTCATGCTGCTGAAAAATAAGGGCTCAAGGGTAGCAGTTTTCACACGGTTGCACACGGGACTTTAATTAGAGTAGCAAGTAAACTCACTCATCAAAGTAGCATGGGTCGATTTTGGTCAGAGCATATATTTAGCAATGAAGCGAAAGCAAATCCACAACCCCTCATCTTAGTCATGGTTCAAACTCAGTACTCTCCCACAGATCAAAACTTTTCAGAAAGGCAAGTAACCCTAGGTGCACCAGATAAAAGTAAATCTAGTTCTTAGACATAATTAACTATAACTTGACTACGACCCGAAAGTTAGCGAGGTAGTCAAATAAAATTCTTCCCGCAAACCTAGCAGAGAGAAGATAGGGAACTAGGAAAGTAAAGAAGAAAAAGGACAGATACTCCCCTCTCGGTACCGTGCTTCCAAGCTTGCTCATTTAATTCCTCCTCCGCATATCATCTTGGTCTCCCAACTGTGCATTGCTCACGAGCTCCACAAAGAGTTTATTCATCTTGCGATGGGTATCCTCCTTCGTACTTCCATGTTACCTGATAAGCTCAAATTATACTCTAAAAAAGCAATTAGAGATTAAGTTGTAGTTGCGAGACTAAAGCTAACTTCGTGATCGATCTCTAGGAATTAATCAAGCTACGTAGCGGTGAGGTATGAGATACTTGCGATGTGATTTGATTGATGGTTTTGTATACTTCTAACTAGATTGACTAAAGCTAAGATTACGATCAACAATGAGAGAAAGATGAATACGATGAAGATCTAATTATGCTAATTCAAACTAGGGATAACACTCATATTTGTCACGGTTGTTATACGATGAAATCAATCAATTCGATTCAACCAATTGTTCTTAGGATATATTATACTAGAAATGGTGAGTCGTCGATTCACGATCCTTAAACATGAACAATTTAGAGAATTTAATACGGACTTATCGAATTGAAGGTTTTCTGAAGATTTTATCTGAGACTAACCTTTATGAGTGATTTGATAAACCACAAACGAATATGCATAATCTTCACATACCTTTGTATTCAAGGTGTTTAGCTACTCATAATAGACAATTGCATCTGAGAGATTCATGGTAATAATCATACGAAACATAGATGAGAAACTGCATGCAATAACATACAATCGATCGATAAAGATAAAGAGCGAATTGTAAAGAAGAAAGCGATAGAAATCAATACCAATAATCATGATGAGTAAAATCAATGAATAACCAAGCTCGAAAGATGTCTCAATGTTAATATACGAATCTGGGCTCCTTCAAAAACTAGGTTAAAGAAGTTATATTCAAGAATAAACAAATTCTAAACTAATAAGGAAAACAAATTACGAGCACCTTGGCGTCTACTTGTGAAACTTCCTTTGCGATTATAGATCCATTTCATAAATTCTACGCCATGACGGCGCCTTCCTCAAAAGCAGAGGCGATCGCAAAATCTTGCATGGCTGACCAATTGCCTCGCCGCCTGAGCCTTCTTTATCGCAATATATATAGCCCTCGCATAATTTACATGGCGACTTGATCTTGATTAGAGGCTCCATTACGCAAAATCTCATTTGGCGAGCCTTCCTAATTCCCAAGTCCAAGCTCGTAAAATCTACTTGGCGAAACTATAGCTTCTGACTCGTCCTCATTTAGTTCAAAGACATCGATTCCTACAAAATGTAAACAAAACACTAAAGCGTAAGCGAACTAAAAGACTATAAAACTAAAGACAAAGACTCACAAAGACCGCTAAAAGGACCAAATGAGGCGTTAGAATATTGTCTCATCAAAATTCCCAAACGAACCTTTGCTTCCTCGAGCAAACACACACCTAAACACACTAGACTCTAAACCATGTGAAGCAAATCTGGCGTTACAAATCCAGTAATCAAATCTACCATTGAAAGCATTAAATCGCCCAATGCAAATGTTTTGTTCTCAAGTAACCTTGGTAGAGAAGTGCAGATAATTCCAAAAAACATTTCTCAAGCAAATAACTCTTAAGTCAATAGCAACCTTAGTCCCTCACGGGAATAATATGCAATCTCTACTCTCTTTGGAAGTGTCCGATAGGGTTGGTCGCTCAAAAAGTAAAGCGGGAAGGTGACTGCATCACAAGAATGCCTAGACTATCTTACGCTAATGTACTCAAATCAAATGGATCGAAGGACTTTTTTTTCAAAAACGACTTATAACAAAGTTTAAGACACATGTTGTTCCCTTTTTCACTTGCAAATCAAACATAAACAATTATTAGCGATATTCAATGCATGGCCTCATTGGACTCTTTTATCTCAATTTTTGGCATTATACATTTCTTAGAAAGTCCGCACTTTTGTGCATGTCGGTTTGGAATACATGCCATCAACCCTCACGGTCATATAGCTTTAAAGACGCGGCTTGATATATAGGTAATATCTGAAACATGCCAACCACGGTAGCGGTGATCAACTAAGACCATAGATCCACCCGAGATTAAATTGAATGACTTTGGAAAGCAAGAGACTCAAACACAATCAAGCATATAAAGCTCAAAAATTAATAAATAAACATGTAAGTAACTCTTCCCAAACATTCTTTAGAGCGGGTTTAAAAATTAGAGAAATCGAATTAAAAGCAAGTTGTTAAGTCATCCCCAAACAAAATGAGTACGTAAGTATGAAAAGGCAAGTAATTAGTAAAACTTGCACATCCAGAATCACACAATACAAATGCCGGTATAATACTTTTCATCGGCTCGGGCTTCTCACACTTTTTGGACTAAAGAATTTGAGACTAGCTATTTGCAAGAAACAAACCTTAAGGAATTAATGATGCACTAGGCTACTTCGATTACATATCAAACAAAACAAAGGCATTAAGTGGATTTACCACTCACAATAGATACTCAAAACTTGGAAAAATAACGGACACACGAAGGACTCACGAAAATAGGAAAAACACATAGAAACCACGAGGCGAAGAGCCTCACATTCCTCCCAAACCGAAACTCGAAGCATGTCCTCAAGCTAAGAGTGGAAAGATAAAATGGATCGAAAGTGTACGCTGTGAAGTACAATTTAGAGTCATGTCTTTGGACTCGGAGTTCGACCACTTCTTCGGTTCGCTCAATGTACCCTTAAAAGTATGGTTTTAACTTTCATTGCCATTGACCTTGAAGGTGGGCTCGGCGGAATTCAAGAGTTCGGCGACCATGCGGTGGCACATGAATTATCATGTATGGTCCACCCCATATGACATAACTTTCTTGGAAGCAGTTTAAGATGAGAGTTAAACCAAAACTTTCATACAGGCGCAAGTCCTTGCGGATTATCCTTGTCATGATACTCTTTTGTCTTACGCTTGTAAATCTTTGCATTCTCAAAGTCGAGGTGGCGGAGTTCTTCCATTTCGAGATCTGCAATCTTTCTTCCCAATTGCATATAGAGATTTAGCTCCTTGGCCGTAAACTTGACGGTAGGGTTGTGCAATACGATCTTGTAACAAGTTACGTAAGCCCACGATGCATCATCTAGCTTGGACCAATCCTTACGATTTGGTTTCGACCTTGTGAGAATGCTCTTGATTTGCCTATTCTTGACTTCCACTTGACGGAAGTTTGTGGATGGTGGGCGGTTGCGACACGATGTTGCACTCCATACTTCTGGCGGGTTCGCAAATGAGCAGTTAATAAAATGAGATCCGCCATCACTAATGATTGCTCTGGGTGTACCAAACCTGCTGAAAATATTCTTGGACAAGAAAAAGAGCACAACTTTGGAATCGTTAGTTCCGGTGGTAATAGCCTCCGCCCACTTAGTCACATAGTCCCTACAACAAGAATATATTCATTACCATTACTTTTGGGAAAGGGTCCCATAAAGTCGATACCTACACATCGAAGGGTTCTACCACAAGATTGCTAGTCAAAGGCATCTCATTAAACTTGCTAATGTTACCACTCTGTTGACATGCACAACTAGCACAAAACTTATGAGCATCTTTAAGCAGAGAGGCCAAAAGAAACCTGATTGAAGAACCTTCAGAGCGGTTTTCTTTCCGTTGTAGTGCCCTCCACACTGCATGGTATGATAAAAGGTGAGAACACTGCCTACTTCACTCTCTGGAATGCAGCGCCGTAAGATGCCATCAGCTCCCTCCTTGAAAAGGTGGGGGTCATCCCAAAAGTAGCCATTGGTTGGATGTAAGTTCCTTCTTTCCTCTGAAGACATGTTAGCGGAAAAACACCTTCAACAAGAAAATTCACAATATCGCAAGCCGACCTCTAAGCTAACAGAGAATAGGTGCTCATCAGGTAGGTCATCGGGAATAGGTGGAGAAGGGGAGATTGTCTTAGGATCAAGCCTAGATAAATGGTCAGCAACAAGATTATCTTTACCACACTTATCAACTATTTCACAATCGAACTCCTGTAACATCAAAACCCACGAATGAAGCGACTTAGAATCACTCTTGGTCATGAGGTGGCGGATCGGCGTGATCCGTGTGGATGATCACTTTGAACCCTTTCATATCTGAATGGAATTTATCAGCGAAAAGAACTAGAATTCTTTCTCGGTGTGGTGTAGTTAACTTAGCGAGGTTAAGTGTCTTGTTGGCATAGTAAATCACATGAAAATGTCCATTTACCCTTTGTCTAACCTATGATAATCTCTTGAAATTGCAAAAGGAAGAGAACCGACTTATTGAGCTTCTTAAGGAGAATTCTGCGGCCATAGGATGGGGAATTGGAGACATTAAGGGCATTAGTGCAACCCGTTGCACACACAGGATAAGTTTAGAAGATGATGCTAAACCTGTTAGGCAACCCCAGCGCAGGCTCAATCCTGTCATGCAAGATGTAGGTGGACTAGGGGGTTCGATTTCCCCAATATTACTCTTGAGGGAGTCGATATCACCTAATGGTTCACTAGGGGAATCGAGTTCACCTGCCGGTTCAGTTTCAGCTGAATCTAAAGCACAGATTAGCTCATGACTTTCCTCACTCAGAATTCCCCTATCAGGATCTAGTATCAAAGTGGCCTCTAACTTATCGCTAATAATGGTATCAAGCAAAGTAGTATATACACAGTCATCAATGATGCAATGAAATTCTTTGGCAATCTCATATTCGGTTTCACAATTTGTAACATAATAGGCATTAGAGTTACTGCGGGGCGCTGCGTCCTTGATGGTCGATTGCCTCCGATATCCATCGCTATTTTTCCTTCTGCAACATCGACTTGAAGTTTGACAGTTTTCATGAATGGCCTTCCTAGCAAAATCACATGGTTTCTGCTGCTGGTTGGTGCATTGCTGGGAGGTAGAACTACAAAATCTGCTGGTACCAAGTACGTGTCAACCTTGACCAAAGCATCCCGAATAATACCAAGCGGTCACTGGATACTACAATCAACCATCTGCAAAGTCATATTCACTGGTTCCAACTTCCCCAAACCGAGCTCCTGATAAAGGTCATGGGTAACAAGATTAATGCTTGCTCCCAAGTCGAGCATAACTTTTGCTACCTTCCCATTCTCCATTTGTATATCAATCACGAAACTCCCAGGGTCTTGTTGTTTCACTGGTAATCCGATCACGAATTTGTTTTACGGAAGAATCGACTTTTCGATGAACTAAAGCTTCTTCTTATTAGAACTTAGGTCCTTGAAGAACTTAGCATACGAAGGGACATTACCAATAAGCTCCAGTAGTGGCATGTTCACGTTAACTTTCGAAAGCATTGCCAGAATAGATTTGAACTTACTGTCGTCTTTTGGCTTCTTAACTCTCCCAGGGTATGGTAATAGCTTGGAAACTGGTGGTCCTGGGGGGCGGAAGGGGTTATTAGATTTATGTAGAGCCTCAGTGTTGTTTCTTGGGTCCTCAATAATCTCCTCAGCTTCCTCCTCGATGCGTCATTCTTTGGTGTAGGTGGAGTTTAGTTTAGTCATCATATCGGCTTCTCAACAACCTTACCACTCAGATCTTGTATTTGCATGAATCTCTTCTTCCAATTCATCTTCATCCCTAAATTCTAGACCTGCTACGAAGTTAGCCAAACTATCTGCTAAGTCCTCTATTCTGCTCATCATCCCTTCAATCTGTTGTCCTGTTCTCTCTTGCCCCTTCATAACAACTTGCATAAATTTTTCATCATGGGCAATTAAAGCCACCAATGTGCTTTCGCTAAATGAGCTGCTCTCTGGTAAAATATTTGCACTATTCACCATTTAGAAGATGGTCCCCCACTGTCATGCAATTCATTGGTAATCCTATCAATATCTTCAGCATATAACAATTTAGGTTCCTTGATCTTGATAGGATTCCTATTATCTCCCAAGATTAATGCACGGTTTTCCATGTCTTCAAAAACCATCCTCATCTCCGCAGGTGTCTTGTTCAAAATACCACAGTCTGGTGTTCTACATTCAATCCTTCATAGAAGGTGCTCATAAGTACCTGCTCAGAAAATCCATGGTGTGGGCATGCTCTTATCATTCCAAGGTATCTTTCCCATAAAATCAAAATGTTCCCCTTTTCGACTAAACTCGGATATTTCTCTTTGAAGCTTCTTTGTCTTTGAGTGTAAGAAGAACCTTTATAGAAGGCCTTGAGAATATCCTCCCGAAAGTAAGTGATCTGGCGGATCTCCATAAACAATCCTTGGCATTACCCTTCATCACGAGGAAATAACACACATAACTGTTCTTCCTCCAACCCTTGCTTGGATAAATTCTTGTTGCATATTCAAAATCTTTGGATGAGCGGAGGAATCCTCCTCGAGTTTCGAAAACACGGTAGTGTATGCCTCGAATCACTTTCGATTCATATTTCTTTGATGCTTCGATCGCATAGCGGTCCGATTACCACTTGCGGAGGGTGCGTAGTAATAGTGAAAAGGACTCCATTCACGGATCTTAACAATAACTCGACAAATGCTTAGTTTTTGTTAGTCCAAGTAAAATGAAATCACGACAAGTAACCACCGGCTCTCAGTGCTACAATAGGGATTAAGTCCCCGGCAGTGGCGCCAAATTTGATAAGCTCAAATTATACTCTATAAAAGCAATTAGAGATTAAGCTGTAGTTACAGACTAAAGCCAAACTCATGATCGATCTCTAGGGAATTAATCAAGCTACGTAGTGAGAGTAAGATACTTGCGATGTGATTTGATTGATGGTTTTGTATACTTCTAACTAGATTGACTAAAGATAAGATTATGATCAACAATGAGAGAAAGATGAATACGATGCAAGATCGATTATGCTAATTCGAACTAGGGATAACACTCATATTTGTCACACGGTTGTTGTATAGTAAATCAATCAATTCGATTCAACCAATTGTTCTTAGAATGTATTATACTGAAGAAATCGTGAGTCGTCAATTCACGATCCTTAAACATGAACAATTTAGAAATTTAATACGGACTTATCGAATTGAAGGTTTTACGAAGATTTTATCTGAGACTAACCTTTATGAGTGATTTGATAAACCCTAGAGCGAATATGCATAATCTTCATACTCTTGTATTCAAAGGTGTTTAGCTACTCATAATAGACAATTGCATCTGATTCATGGTAATAATCATCTGAAACATAGATGAGAAACTCGCATTCAATAACATACAATCGATCGATAAAGATAAAGAGCGAATTGTAAAGAAGAAAGCAATAGAAATCAATACCAATAATCACGATGAGTAAAATCAATGAATAACCAAGCTCGAAGATATCTCAATGTTAATATACGAATCTGGAGCTCCTTCAAAAACTAGGTTAAAAGAAGTTATATCGAGAATAAACAAATTCTAAACTAATAAGGAAAACAAATTACGAGCTGCGCGTCTACATGGCGGGCAATTAACCATGGCGAAACTTCCTTTATCGATTATATATCCATTTCAAATTTACGCGTGATGGCGCCTTCCTTCAAACAGGGAACGATCGCAAAATCTTGTCATGGCGTGATTGACTTCGCATGTGGCGAACCTTCTATCGCAATATATATAGCCCTCATAATTTACATGGCGAAACTTAATCTTCGGTCGGGCTCCATTACAAAATCTTGCCATGGCGAGCCTTCTGCAATTCCCAGTCCAAGCTCGTAAAATCTGCACTTGGCGAAACTATGCTGTGACTCGTCCTCATTTAGTTCAAAAGACATGATTCCTACAAAATGTAAACAAAACACCAAAGCGTAAGCGAACTAAAAGACTATAAAACTACAGACAAAGACTCACAAAGACCGCTAAAAAGGACCAAATGAGACGTTAGAATATTGTCTCATAAGTACCTGGGCTCAAAAGTGTGTGAGATAGTATGTTTGGAGTGAACTCGGGACTATGGCTTACATGCAAATCTCATGGGGTCTTCCTCCCCCAAACCTGATGTTTGGTATAGCATATATGCAAAATTCCAGCTTGTGATAAGTCAATAGCTGCTTCAAATCAATGCATGAACTAGGCATGTAGCACAAATTCTCATATTGTGTCAAGCATCAAAGTGTAGAGCATATTGTAATGAGAATTCCATCCAATGAGCATATGATGCAAACATGTTTCCTAAGCATTATTCTTCAAGTAATGATCATGTGAGCATGTAATCGAAGGAGAAAAGAATTAAAGGGGATTCGTCCTATTGAGACGTTGAACACATGGTGAGCAAGAACAAAAATCCTCAAATTCTCAATCAATTTGTCAAATCTCAACCAAGGCAAGTGTTAATAAGGTGAATAGTAGAAGTAAGTATGTATCCACATATCCCAAACATAATCAGTTTAATCAAATGAAGCATATAATTGCATAGCACTCAAGAAGCAAGAAGAAAGTGCAAGCAAAAAGGTGAAGGATAGAAACTTGAATTTGAAGATGTTACAAGGATAATATTGAGTAGAGATCACTTACTTGGTGTTGTCAATAGATGGGCAAGCTAGGAATGCAATAGGTACGATGAAATTATAGAGCAAATGAATAATTTTGAAGAGAGAATGAAGTGGGGAGGCAAAATCTCTTTTGGGGTTCGAAAAGGGAGAAGGATTGAGCTGCGGTCGCCAGTCGACCGCGGTGAGGCTGCTACATCACTGCTTCTTTTGCGAGATTTCGCATTTTCTCGATTCTTTTTGGTTTTTCGTTTTTTTAAATGCAACAAATGAACCTAAGTAATGAATTAAGAAATTTTAAAAAGCTTAAAAAGTTTTTTGAAAAGATTTTTGGTGCGAAAATCGAGAAAAGGCGGAAAAACAAAAATGCAAATGCAAGTGCAAAAATTAGACGTGACCCTGGGTTGCCTCCCAAGAAGCGCTTGTTTTAGATCTTATAGCTCGACCCTGAGGAGATGACCTTAGGATGGATGCATGTGGCCTAAGTTAGGTCCGTCCACCCATCTCCACCTTCCAGCAGCATTCTTCTTTCGCATCCTTGTTGGAGAGTTTCGATTGATGTTAGGTACATCAATCCATCCCCAGTTTTTGTCAAGTTTCCTGTCGAACTCACAACTCAGCTTTCACCTTCTTGGTGTCTCCCTCTTCTTCTTCCTTCGTAGCTGGAGAATGATTTGCTCGGTGAAGAAGTTATCGTCATCCTTGGTGTACTCGTGGATGTGATCTCTCTTATGAATGTATCCAGTCCTTCTTTCGAGCACACTTATATCAGTCCATGGCTGATCACCGAACTCCTTAACTCCCATTTCTTTAAGTACTATCTCGGTATCAGATCCCACTCGACTGATTGGATCTCCATCGAACAGCATGTTCTCATAATTTGGGTTGCAAACCCATAGCCTTCCTTCGACTCCTTCCATTGATGTGTCCCTGAGAGATCTTGCATTCCTTGGTTCACAGTACCCCTTTGAGAATGATTCATATTCCTGTGTTCTATACTTGCGATTGCTAGTCGACGATCGAGAATCAAGTTCTGATCGGGGAGGTTATGAAAACCTTCAATCATTGGGTCGGAAAATCATGGGAATCGTTGAGTGAGTGGATTTCCCAATGATTGGTCCTTTCTGCATAAGGCATAATATAATAATTAGGAATAACGAATTCAATTTCTTCTAATTTCCTCACGGGGTCGGATTCATGGGTAGCAGTACTAGTGATGCAAGTCACGGCAGACGATATAGAATCTGGATCAGTTAAAGTATGGGAAGCAGAAAGCTTACATACGCCTACTTGAAGGTGTGGTGGAATATATGGTTCGATGGCCTTGTGAAGGCCACCCATCGTATCTTGAGACTCCCACAATCCTCCTGTTTATTTGCTTCAAGTACTCGATGGTTCCCTCGAGTATCTTCTTACTCGGTGTATGCCTCTTCTTCCACATGCTTGGTCCATTGAGCTTCAGTTCGTACGAGTGGTTTGATATCTCCTACCTCATCTCGATCGATTCCTCCATACTCTCCATTTGTTTTCGCATACGACTTGACGTGTTGATTTTCATCATCTCTTCTTCTTCCTCGACCATCATCTCGGTTGCTTCAAGTAGTCTCACATAACTTCTCTCTTGTCGTGAAGCATCATTGTTGTCGAATCGATACTTGATTAATGACCCTTTGAATGCACCGGAGCCATTTCCATAGTCCCTTAGCTTGTCACATTGATGATGTATTTTCTTTATTATCTTGTAAACTTGATCCTCCAATCAATGCTCTCTTTGACTCTGGCTAAACTCGTATATCTCAACAAGTTCATCGGTGAATCTCCATAACGACCCATCGCACTCCTCGTCAATCAAATCTCTATAATCCTTTTCTATCTTCTTGTAAAAGTATAGCAATTGTGCATGCTTGACCTCGGGTTCTTTATGCAATGCGATCTTGAATCTCCTCCAAACTTCGTAGAACGTTTCTCCTTCTAGTTGCTCAAAGCTTCGAAGTTCTTCACCCCAGGTGGATATTAAGGACCATGGAAATCGGATGTATTATAATTGGAAGTGGCTTGCGACCTCTTCCCATGTCTTTAAACTATCTGTCAGTAAGGTTTTCAGCCAAGTTCTTGCCTTTCCTCTCAAGCAATTTAGAAAAAGAAACTTTCGATTCCACTCGGTATGTCTTGAACCATCTCGTAAAAGTCTTCCATGAACCGTACTTCATCTTCCCCTTCTACTCCATAGAATTTTGGAAAGATCCTGAGATACTCAGGTTTCACATAACATCTCAACCCTTCTTCTAGTAAGTATATGCAGAATTCGTCAGGCCTTTTCAATGGTTTCCATCCCAGCTCCTTCCTTCTTCTCGAGTACGCCGATGTCATCTCTTAATGGTTCTCAAGGTGTTTCCCCCTGTATAAAGACTAACAGACAAACTTCCGAAGATACAGACAGATAAAACTAGAGAAGGATAATTCTAGTTTTGAATAAATAGAAATATGAAATTACGTGTTTTTGGTTTTTTAAATAATTAACGTAAACAAATAAACAGATGGCAATGAAAATAGAAGATTTAAAATCAGGTAGAGAGAACATGTAAGAATTAACCTTCACTTTGATAATAAGTTTAAATCAGGAAGAATAGATAGTGATAGTTACGGTGAAGAGTCACAGGTCACATATCTTATACTAAAGTAGCGATCGATCTGGATACCGTGTAGACTATCGTCTAGCTCAAAGCTGTCACAAGTGGCTAGCCCAACAACAAACCTCAGGCAGATCAAATAGCACAGGTATGAATGATAATCTCATAACCATCATAGATGCTAAAACTATTCCATCATGTATAAACCAAGTAATCAAAGATCCCGGCTAACCCTTACATAAGTAAGTTAGCGACATAAGCGAAAGTAAACAAATACGGAAAGAAAATATTTTTGGATTTTCACGAGAAATCGATTCCTCTGATTATATATATTTTTTGAGTTTATGCTCTGAATTGAAGAGAGTGCGTAAAGTAAAGCAAAAGAAAGAATTGACTTATCTTGGATGATCGAAACTTGCTTGGCGGTCAAGTGTCCCCGTGGCCAAATTTTGATGTGCACTCAGAGATTTTGATTTAGTTGTAGAACCTGTAATCCCTCAATACAATCAAAGATTAAATTTATATTTACCGGAAGCTCACAAACACACAACAATAGTAGTAAGTTAACTAGGGATGTCGTTCTCCACTGACACTTAGCATAGGAACAAACAAGTAACGATTTGATTACGCGTGCAGACATCAAACAGATTAAAGTAAACAGATCATATGCAGACAGATGTAATCGATGATCTGATTGAAGTAAATGATCCTCGACTTCCCTGCTATACTACTCGACTTCTAGTTAAAATCTACGTGATTACCTCTAACGGCAATGGCATAATACTAAATCTGAGGCGATCAATACTAGTACCCCTACTCAGTTTAATGAAACTACTGTGTCACTCAGCAGAACATCACACCATGAAGCATGTATAGAGTTTTATAAACACAAATTACTTCTAAGAACTATTCCATTAATATAACACGGCATATAAAGTAGCACAGCAAAGTCTCGGCGGTTCGCCTTTACAAAATAAAGTTAGCTACTTATTGTATTTCACAATATACTAAAATCGAAAACTCCTTGAAGAGAGAAAGAAGAAATCGAAATCTTCCTTGGAAGAAGAAGTCGAAATCAGAAAAGAAGAAAAGGAGAAGAAAAGCTTAGTCTTTGATGTCTTCGTCCAGTTGCTAGGGTTTCCTCCTTCTAAAGCTGTTCTTCGAACTCAATGCACTGAAGCGTCGATCTGTCTTCTTTGTAGGGATGGGGTTTCACTTCCCCGAGGACTGGTTCTCTCTCAAGAGAGCTTCTTTTGGGGTTTCACTTCCCCAAGGACTGGTCCTCTATTTCGAGAGCTTGCTGTGTGAGCGGTGTAGAATTATGAGACCCCTGAAGTCTTATTTATACTGAAAATTCCGAGTCCTGACCGTCATTGATCAATAAGGAAGGTTTAGGAAGGCGCCTTAACTGACGAGGCTGACCCAGAACAATTTAGAGGCTTGACTGCAGTCACCTGTGAACCACAGTGGTGCCTTCTGCGGCCCCGTATGGATGCCAAGTCACGATTTACAAACGAATCTGTTTTCTTCATTCTTCAATTTGAACCTTCGTAACCCGTTTCCTCGAAAAGTGGTCTTCTACAAAGTTGTTGCATCTTCAATTATCTTCGCATTGGTTGGTCGTATGACATGTTTTGACTCCTCGAACTCCGTGCAACGGTCAATCCGACGTATTCGCTGAACTTTCTTGATTTCGCACAATTATGCCGTTTTCGTGCCTGAAATCGTGCAATTCCTCAAAAACGCGATCATGACCTACAGAAAACACGCGAAGTTGGTAATTGACCATAAAACGATACAAATATTGCATCGAAGGCAAAAAAATGAGGGTCTAAAAGCATGCTATATCGCACATTTCATTGTCACATCACCTCCCATGTTGCGTGGACTTGTGAATAAGTTGTGAATATTGGAGCAGCAGGTATATCGACATTTCTACAGACATAAAAAAAAAAAAAGAGAAATGAAAAATCAATTGTGCTAAGTCAACTACAAAATACAGTTCACTAAAAATATAAGAAATGAAATCACTACTAAGAAAGACGAAGCATACTTACTCGACAAAGTTATGATAATACTCCAATGAATCTAGTGGAGAAGGCAATAGTGCAGGCGACAGTGGAGGAGGTGTCGAAGGTGGAAAAGTCTATCCTTGAACTATTGAGTGATCGATGATTGTTTTGGACAACAAATAGTCAGTTTCCCACCAAAATGGAAAAAAATGTGAATTTCATTACAATTGCCCAATTCCTGGTCTATAATTACATTGTTAATTATAATATGTTTAAAATTTTACGAATTACATGCATTTTACGTTTAAAATTTAATTTTATAAATTTTAAATGGGCGAATCACCTATGGTTCCCCTTAAATTTGGCAATTCTGATTCCCCTCAGTTGCAAAATTACAGATGCCCCCAAGCGGTTTAGTTGGTGAGTTGCCATCATGGACAATCTCTCTCCCCACGTGGAATTATATGGATTTATGATTAAAGGAAAAGGAAATTAAAAATTAAAAGAAACATTAAAGTAAATGAATAACAAAAAAAATCATAAACCCACTTCATCTTCTTCCTCTCCTCCATATTCTTTACAACATCCACCCCATCTCCACCCCCATCTTCCACAGCTCCGGCGATTGCAGCTCACCGGAGTTGTTCGCAGCTCCATTGGAGATTTCCGACTCCATGATTTCAACTCATGGGGCGCTCTTCTAACTCCATTGGGTTGCAAATTCTGACACCAAAAAGCTCCGGATAGGAGCTTTCAAAAGCTCCGATTTTCCTTAAGTTCCGATTTGGAGTTCAATTTGTGGGTGTTGAAGAATATGGCAATTCAAGTGACGATTATGGAGTTTGGTTGATGTTATTGTTGGAAATAAAAGTTTAAGGACTTGATTGAACTTTTACAGAAAAATTGTGGGTGAATTTTGGTGAATTAGATTAAGACTAGGGACTTGGTTTGTAATAAAAGGAGTATTGGAAGAATAAAGAAACGGAAAAATAAAAGAAAAAGGGATGAAGGAATTAAAGAAAAGCAAAAATGGAAAAAAAAAGGATGGCATTTTCGTTATTAATTGAAACTTTCCAGTCCACATCAATAAAGTTGCAGTCCACATCATCAGCTCCGTTGACTTTTGGGGCCGGATCCGGATGTAATTCTCAAATTTAGCCTTTGTAAAAAATGGATCTATCTATAAATTAAGCCAATCTAGGGGGAATCTGAAATGGGGGATAATTTAAGGGGTAGTATCTGTAATTATTCCATTTTAAATTTCCAATTAACTATTAAAATTACAAATTGTCGATTAAAATAGTCTGAATTCTTACTAATTTACGAGCCAATTATACTACAACCACTAAATCACTAAATGGTCTCGAACACTCGACCAAATATTCCTAATTCTACTACATGTACGAAAATTTCAAATTAAATACCCTACATATATACTTACAAACATCCTAACACGATACTAACAATTCAATTTCACAATAAATCTATCAATTGCACAACCTCAAGCTTAACCTACTACTTAATATAAGCTAAACTAGCTAGTAAAGACTAATAATAAACATACAATTGCTCAATTAGTCGAAATTACAAAAACTACAAAATTTAACAAAGTTAGTGTTTTAGACTCATACCTTCAATTAATTAATAAATATCCGAAGAAGAATGAAATTGAATGGCCAACAGAGTTCCTTGTTCAACGAGATTCGAAAAGAGTCCAAGATTGGCTGGAATGGTGAAGTTTTGATCGGACTTCACAAATGGCGAAAATGGGGAAGGGGAGGAGAAGAAATGGAGAAGCAAAAGAGAAATGGGAAAGAAAGATTCTTCCCCGTCTGTTATTTCACCTTAGCGAAGCGACGGATAGCTCTATCCGTTGCTAAATTCCAATTTTTTATTTTTTATTTTGGTCAGCGTAATTAGAGGCGGATAATTTATCCGCCTCTAATTAGAACATATGGTTTATCCGTAAGCTAATTAGGGACGGATTAGAAGCGATTGAGGCGTATTGAGCTCAATCCAATGCTAAATCGACCGATCAAATCGCTAATTAGACGGATTTATATCCGTCGCTAAAATGGGGTTTTCTTGTGGCGAATCAATTCTTTCACACACATTCCGTCTCGTAAAACTAAGCGACCCAGTAAGTTAGGCCGTTTCACCGTGGGTGAATTCTCCCTAAAACCAATTCAATAGAGACATGCATTAGTTCGTCCATGTGAACACTAGTTTAAATCCGTTGCATCTGATCATCGATGACGATACTAATGTTGAGCCAATCAGTACACCTTGTTCAACAATATTGGTTAGTAAATGTTTGTCGTAAGTGTTCGATCATATATGATTTATCCGAAACCATATAAGTGTAATTCATATACGATCACTCGGGATCATGACTTAGATAAATCGACCCACTAAATTGGCGAGAAATACACTACAATTTATCCTCCTATCGATCCTAAGGATATGATATATGATTGACTTGTTTAATAAATATCATCCTTCAAGTCTAATCCACGGTATACATTCCATGTATACTAGACTGAAGGTTGTATGATGAACATTTGAATTTCAAGATATATGTCTAAGTGTCTAATCTCATATGTAAATGCAGAATAAGCACAATCAAGGAATTTGTTTAATACGATTTGTTTTATTTCAGTTACCGAAATACACTTATTACAATCGATTCTTACTCTACGGGCATAACTCTACCAACATGATGTTGAGTTACAGAAATTTGAGGCGGATCATCCCAATCTTATAATGGCGGTGGCCCTCCATTTTCTTTTCCCATTGAGGCGAAGCGAATTAGAAAGAATAGAGAATAATATATTACTATAGAATGTCATCACTTACTTGGTACATTTCATATGAATTGCATTTGCTTAATTTTTCCTTTGTAGCTATCTGATGGGAAGTATTTCGCCATTTTTAGGGCATTAATCTCGACCATATGATCGACGATAAATTGTATGGAGAATACCCTCTTAACCACTTTTTCCATTGATTTTGTTCATAATTCAAACATATTAGATGTTAAAGAAAAGAAAATGGATTTTTTGATTCTATACACAAAAAGGGGGGAATGCGCATTTCCTTGAAACACTTTCCAAATAACTACTTTAGCGCATACGGACCCTTGATTAGATCTCGATCAAAGTCCGGTTGTTCTAAATAGCGTGTCGTAGACATCTCTTCCATTTCATCGGGATCATCTTTATCATCTTTGATATCGGTAAAATCACTACCTCTTTGGCTTCTCTTGAGCAATTTCAAAATCTTGGGAATATCTTGAAATTCTCACGATTGTTAAATTTGGCTAAGAGATTATTTATGGTTAAACTCTTTGACTTATCAGCGGATATAACCACTTTTAGGATGAATAGTTTATCGATGCAGGCATGGATGTTCTTATTTGGGCATCTTGTTTCATAAATCAATAACAAGATGGTCGAAAGTCGACTCAAATTTCCTTGGTAGTCCGAAAATGACGTGGAAAATATAAAATATTCAGATCTTCAAAATTAAATTGCAATTAACCCCTCTTACTTATTTAATACCCAATTTATACCCTTAAAAAATTATGATAAACCAAATCAACCCTCATTTCAATTTTTCTATACAACTTCAATCAAGAATAAATTACAATCGAACCCTTTTAATTTTCTTACTTCATAAGTATCAAAATTTCTCATTCCTCCATTGATGAAGCTTGAAATGTTCCATTCTAAAATTTTTTTCATGTTCTTCCATTTGCCATTGATTCATAGTTTAAGAGGTTTGTTGAATTAGGGCTCGATTGAGCCCGAATTCGAACTCCATTGTTGGAGCTTGAAGCTCCATTAATGGAGCTCAAAACTCCATTGGCGGAGCTGTTTAGCTCCATTAAAGGAGCTGTTGCAGCTCCGTTAATGGAGCTGTGTACAACTCTGTTAATGGAGTTACACAGCTCCATTAGCGGAGCTGTACGGCTCCTTTAATGGAGCTTCAACATCTCCAAAGCTCCATTAATGGAGCCCGATTCGGGCTCCGTCCAGTCCGGGCTCCATCCATGGGATTTAGAAAATAGAAGGGAGGAGGAATAAAAATGGATTGATGAAGAATGAATTAGGATTAAGGTTTGAAGAAGAAGGAGATGAAAATGAATGGGTACATTTTCTTTGGGTCAATTTCAAAATTCCTCTAAACTTGTAAGGGTTGATTTGCAAATTGGTGTTTTAACTTCCACGTAGAAATTAATTTTTCAACTGGTCAATAGGAAAATAAGTTTTTGGATTAATATGTTATTGTTGAATTGTCAGGGACTACGATGTTATTACGAAATTTATTAGGGGGTCCAAATGTAATTCACCCTATTATATTTATTAGAGTATGATTGTAAAATGCAAGACACAAATTTAGCAAGTTGTGCATCACTAGGTCCTCTCCCTCTGTGGCAACTCAAAATTTTCTCTTTGACGAGATCAACCCGAAAAAAGAAGCAGCAAAGATTCAGGTTGGGTAGTGTCGATGACACCTACACAAGCTCTGGATCCAGTACCTGTTAGCACAGTCACCGGTCCTCATTCACATCCGCCCCCATGTTCAGCCAACAAGATGTTGATTGGTAGTTGCAAGAGATGCATGCTCAATATGAAGTGCATCAGGCCGAGCTCGCACTATCAAAATTCACAAGGAGCTCGTCGCAACAAGCCAACAACCCAATGCAACGAACGAAACAGCTCACTGCAACGAAACGAAGGAGTGACGAATTAGCTAGAAAAGTTGCTCTGCTGCTTTCTCGACAAACAACCTTCCAGGGATTCCAGTTGACAATTGATAGTATTAT
The DNA here is from genome assembly GCA_026545765.1 of Plantago major. Lineage (NCBI taxonomy): Eukaryota > Viridiplantae > Streptophyta > Magnoliopsida > Lamiales > Plantaginaceae > Plantago > Plantago major. The sequence continues at coordinate 23,210 of JAIFAC010000045.1, forward strand.
ATTTGTAAGATAACATTTTTTTATGTTTGAAAATACTATTAGATTTATTTATGAAGAATATTATTTTCTAAATTTGGATGAATTTTTCTATAATGTTTTATTTGTATGTTGTTATAAATGAGCTTATTAGATTCTGAACAAACAAATTAGTTGCTATAAAAACAATCTCATTTCCGTCCATGAGCTTATACATTTACCATTTTAAGCGTCATAAGCTTACATTCACCAAAAATTTCACTGCGATAAATAATAAACAATATCAACTTTCTTAAATTACACAATTTATGTAAAAGTACATTTTTTTCACATTTTCTATATTCTATCATTACTTTAACATTTCACATAAAACTGCGCGCTAACCCTAATGTATGAAGTTCTCTGGGACGAAGGGAGTAATATAAAAAATCAACATGGGTAGTTAGTTTTATGCCGCTATTAAATAATGTAAAACATTTGTTGTGATTAAAATATGTCACTAACTAGTGACGGATTAAATACCATTAACGTAAGTCAATTTGGTCTCCGATGAACCTCGTCTCTAATCAAGTAGCCAACTTTAGCTAGGGCCTATTATTTCCCATCGTCAATTTCAAAATCATCGGCGAACCATTTAGGGACGGATTAAGGGTGTTCTTGAGATTTTGGTAGTGCAAGGAATAACTTCTCATTTACCATTTTTGTGTTCCAAAGCAAGCGTTCCATTTTTGTTTTTTTTTTTTGTAATCATGCATCCAATTTACCATTAAATATACTCAAAAGTAAGCATACTAACATGGGTTTTTCTACGGTGAGATAGTAGTCGTACATGATTAAAATGAGATAGTAATCGTACATTAAAGTGTTTACCAAATATACCCTTTAGTTATTCATTTAGGTCTTGTTTTATAATTCATTCATAAAATATACAAATATTCAAAAAAAAATTGGGAAAAAAATTATAATTATAATTAGACATAATTGTTGATTTACCATTATACCCTTTCATTAAAAAAAAAATGTATTAATATTAATTAGAACCACCATCGGACGGCAATGTCCGCCGCCGGACCTCCGGCATCCAGCGGATCTCCGGCGACACCCTAATTTAATTTTAAAAATTTAATGTTGTAACTCATAGGAATTGAACCCAACACCTCATAAATATAAATTTAGAAACTTACCATCAAGCTACAAGGTATTACATGTCCATAGTCTAACTATAAATATATATGACATATCCTTATCCAAACCAACAAAAATAGAAAACCAACCACATAACAATTGTTTTAACATCGATTTGTTTTGTCTTTTATGCAAGAATTATTGTTTAACATCGATTTGTTTTGTTCTTTTATTCAAGAATTATTGTTTAACATCAATTTGTTTTGTTCTTTTATCCAAGAATTATTGTTTAACGTCGATTTGTTTTGTTCTTTTATTTTATTTTGTTTTAGATATCATTGCAACTAATAAAAGGTAGGCATTTTTTTGTTTTAGATTTTTGCCATCAATTATCCACCCCACACCATTCTTTGCCACTTTAAAACACCAAACTTTACCATCAATTTTTCACATTCACGTCTTCACAAATGTACATTCATATAAATAGCCTAAATGACATGTAACCCTCACCGTTCAAACAAAAATACTTTTCATTGTAAAATATAGGAATCTTCCATGAACCTCAAAATGCTCTACATGAATGCAACTTGCAATTCAAAACTTGAAATACTTCTAAACATCAATAGTCTTTCGATTTATGGAAAAAATATGGAATCCATAACACGAAAAAAAAAAACATCGACAATCCAAAATCATTACATGTAACTTTAAAGCAAATGACCAAAAGTATCACTATTAACTAATCAACTCAAATTGAAATATAAGTCTCGTCTTCCAACTTCCCTATGTGTTTTGATAAAATCAAGAAGGTCCTCGGTTGTGTCGAGTCTCGTTGTACCACCCGTGGGATTTTCTCAATCAAAGTAGTGTTCCAAACCTCGTGCAACTCCATATGTTTCTCAATATAACAAAAACCACCGCTCTTGAAGTCACCATCTTTGGATCAATACTAGCTTGTACACCACGCTCCCGGATCCACCATCCGACATCTCCTTTGTCACTCCACCAAACCACACCACCACCGAGATTAGTCCACCACCATCTCCAGACCGGATCAAGCGTCATCTAAGATCGACAAGATCCAGTTTTGATTTTGTATATTATATTATTGTAATTTCTTATTAATTTTGTAATTTTTATTTGTATTAATTATTATTAAATGTTGTATATTGTATTATCGAATATTGTATGAAATTGTTGATTTATCCGCATTGAATAAAATTATCATTTTATCGTATTGAATAATTGTAAACAATTATCGGTTTATCCGTATTGAATATTAAGTATATAATTGTTGGTTTATCGAATTGAATAACATTATCGATTTATCGGTATCGAATATTAAGTATAAAATTGTGAAATATTAAGTATTAAAAATAAAAAATACTATTTAGCGACGGATAGTTATCCATAAGCTAAATAATCTTGCTTTTATTTAGACGGTCAACACTTTATCCGTCGCTAATTAAAATCCTAATTAGCGACGGATAAATTAACGTCATAAAAATCAAGAGACGGATAGTTATTTCCGTGTTTTTGTAGTGTATAAATGTTAGTAACAATAGAAAATAAAAATATCATACTACATGACCAATATAAAGTACTACCTTAGTCCCGAAAGAATCATATATTAATGTTGAAGCATAATTTTAGGTACAAATTTAACATAAATATAAAGCATGAACATGGATACTTTTAGTGGGATGGTATCCATTTTTAATCTTGAATGATATTATATGGTACATATAAAAGCGAAAAAATGTATAAAGTTTTAGGGACTAAAGGGTATAGGAGAATATAGAATAGGTTTTAGGTTAAGTTTTATAAAAGCTGAACATATACATCCAATTCTCCTTGGTGTAGTGGTTAGGTAGTGTACATTATTAAGAGGAGATCGTGGGTTCAAATCGTATTAACATAATTTACTTTTTATTAAAGAATAATAACTTCGCCGATTTGGTGGTGTCATGGGAGGTGAGGTGGTGACATCCATGAATGAGGTAGTAATGGTCACCGTCGGCGGTGGAGGTGGTGATGCTTTGAGGTGGTGGCCGATCACTTTTCATAGTGCAGCCCGATCCGGCCCACCAACCCACTTTAACTTAAATAATACTTCCTATTTGTTATTATTATTTTATTCTTATATCACCCTTTTTTTTAGTAACTAAATAGGTATATTTGTCGATTAGCAAGTCTGATTCTTCTTGAGTTGTAAATGCATAATAGGAATAAATGTCTGGTGATCGATGGTCGAGATTAGATCTTATGATGGTCTATTCTTATCTCACTTCTAACAAGTAGTATTCTTGTCTAGTAAACTCCTCTTAACATTATTTTATCTAACTTTCAACTTTAAAATCAATTTAATTTGAATGATCTACTATTATTATTTTATCCACTCAAAAGTAAGCGAAATTCTTTTTCTAGGACAAAGGAAGTAATGCATAGATAATACTTTATAATCTCTCAATAAGAATGGAATTTGGTGAATGAAAAGGTTGAGCTGCTGGATACATGGTATCCACTACCTGAGAGAAGTAAAGTTGATACATAATTGACTAGATAGACCGAGTTAGAAAGTCATAATTTTTAAATCTCTCTCTTGGATCCAATTTACATGTACAGCTATGCATACATCCAATCATAATCCCTGGCATCTCTTTGTAATTTCCCACATTTAATTATTTGTTATTTTAGAAAGGATTACATAATTTATATTCACCATAATGCATTAAAGCAAAGTGATATAATATTATTTTCTCAATCAAGCTCAAATGTATTATATATAGTATTATAATCATATTTTTTATTTTACGTGTAAAAATCAAAATGAACAAATTATTTGATAGAGTTGAGTAATACATTATAGACACAATACTGACACTGCATTTACTCCTTTCACTCTCTTGAGTCATCATCGCACATGATGCTGCCACGCCAACTCAACCTAAATCATTCTTACTAAAAGTCATAAACCATAAACTATCAGTTTGTCATGTTCCTTGATTATTTGATCCATCAGATATCTCCTAATTTACTTCCTTCTTCAACCGACAGTTTCTTTCAGATTCCGTACCACAAGCACAACAATTCTGCAGGAGTGTTCATGCATAACAACATTACAATTGCAAAGAAAAAATGTTCAAGCGGACCGAGAAAAAGATCAAAGCCGTCTTCAAGATGCAATTTGAAGCCACCCAGGTATGTTACTTAAATGAATCATTTACATTGCTCCAATGATACGCAAGAAATAGATTCTGTCCAGTTTTCATTGGTAACAACTAACAGTGATGGTGAAATGTGATCAGTAGATCTTAAACGGAGTGTTTGGTTACAAACTGGAATTGAGTTTTCTCAATTCGAATCGAGTTTTTGTGTATAAAAACTCAATTCAATTGTAGCCAAACTCTCCGATGTATGTTTATGTAATTCTGGACTCACCAAATAATCTAACTATGATTTTCCTCCTCCAGGTGCCGCAACTGAAAGCAAAGAAGCTGATGATCTCTCTGGTTCCGGTAGATGTAGGGAAGCCAACGGTGAGATTACCAGCTCCGATTCAGGAAGGCATCTGCACATGGGAAAGTCAATCTATGAAACAGTTAAGTTGATTAAGGAAATCAAAACAGGGAGAATCAGAGAGAAGTTCTATTATGTGGTTGTTGCAACTGTAAGTCAATTAGTCGAAATAAAAACACATTGATTTTTCAAGTTATTTCAGTTCAGGCAATTTAATTCAACTGTTCTGATCGGCACAGGGATCGTCCAAATCAGGTTTTCTCGGAGAAGTCTCGATTGATTTTGCAGATCTAGCAGAGGCTACAAAGCCACGGAAATTGACACTGCCTTTACAGACAACAAAATCAGGTGCAATCTTACATGTAAGAAGTACTTTAGTTCTCTGGTCTGGAAATGTATGTATGAAACAATAGCATTGGCAGAAGCCTTTTTTAACACGATTAATGTACCTTAATCAGGTCACAGTTCAGAGGATCCAGGGTGATTCGGACTCAAGGTAACAAACTTAAAAGAAACGGTGGTCTATTTGTTTTCAAAATAAACTAGGGATAACAAATATAAGTTGTTTTCTTTACATTATCATCTCAGGCATGGAGATGATAACGATGATTTGAATGAGGATTTAAGTGAAGTAGCATCTCCACACGATGAAAGTGTAGATGACGCGGAAGAATCAGATAGTAATGGTACCGACTCAAGGGATGGAAATGTGTCAGGGAGGCTGGCGAATCAAATGAAAATGTTGGAGAGGAAGGTGGAGCTTTCGGAGTTAGAAGCAGAATCCCTTCGGAAGCAAGTTGTTAAGGAAACCAATAGGGGGCAAGAATTATTGGAGCAGATCACCAGGCTAAAAGATGAGAGGATTAAGCAAAGTGGAGTCTGAGCAGAATCAAACAGCAGCACCAGGAGGATCCAAGTCAGGGGCAGAGAGATATAAATAACCAGAGACGTCCAGTTGAAGACACTGAACAAGTGCTTCAGCGTGAGAGGCAGTTGAATAAAAAATTGAAGATGCAAGTACAAAAGACAGAAGATTCAAATTCAGAATACGTTCTAGCAATAAGAGATCTCAATAAAAAGTTGGAGCAGAAAAATACTGAGATATCTCGACTTTCTAGCAAAATAAAGGCCTTGTACAGTGAAGGTAAAACAGCAGAAGACGTGTCAATTAAGTGCACAAATGCTGATGAAGAAGAAAGGTTAAAGCAGAAAATTGAAGAGCTCTACTCTGAAATAGAAGTACATAAGAAAGAGAAAGCAGATATACAAGTGGATCTTGAAAGACTTAATCTGGATTGTGAAAGCTTGAAGGCAGAAAACAAGGATATATATGCCAATTTAGAGCAGATCCAAACAGAAAGGATGGAAATTCAACACAATTCTACCGAATCATTGGCTACACTAAAGCAGTTTAAACTCCGGGTGGTGAGTCTGGAGGAAGAAATTAAGCGGCAGTCATTTCAATATTCTGAATCACTGAATATGATTGATGAATTGGAGGCCGAGATTGAGAGCCTAAAAAATGAACTCGAAAACCAGGTACGAGTTTTTGAAGAAGAGATAGAATTGGTAAGTGAAGGGAAATTCAAGATGGAGCAGAGAGCTATTAGAGCCGAGGAAGAGTTGAGAAAGGCAAAGCGGAGTAATGCAAACACAGCTGAGAGACTTGAAGGACAATGCAAAGAGCTTTCTGCTGAACTGTCCTTGCAGATTGATGAGAATGAGAAATTGGCACAGGAATCGGCTACAGAAGTACACAATCTGCACCAGAAGAATAACATCCTAGAAGAAATGCTCCAGAAAGCAAGTGATGAACTTGAAATAACAAAAGAAAGGTACAAGCAGCTACTTGAAAAGTTTACAGAGCAAAACAAAGAGACTAGTGGAAGCAACAAAGGGATGCAGAATGAAAAGGAAGATATGGAGAGGAAAATAGTTTCAGCAAGGAAGGAAGCAGAGAAACTAATGCAGGAAAACATTTCCATCAAGTCTCAAATAGATCAGAAAAAGACAAAAGAAGATAACTTGCAGTTAGAAGTGAAAAAACTGAGATTAAAGAATAACGAGGTGAAAAATCAATTGCATGAACTGGAATTGGAGAAAGGAAACATGAAGAAGGAGATATCCAAATTACAGGGCGACTTACGGAAGAAGAAACAGGTAAATGCTAACTAGCCTGCAGAAATTTCTCATTTCATAATGACTAAACTTAATCATAGATTCATATGTGATACAGATAAATCGAGATGGTGAAATTCTTAGGAAAATACCAGTTTTTAAAACCACACAACCACAACACCAAGTGTTTGGCAGTTGGCTCATTCCGTTATTTACACATGAGTTTTTTCCAAATGTTCAGGAAAGACTGGTTTTTCCTAGGACTTACTCCACACATAAAAGATATAACTGTGTGCAATGAAAATAGCATCTAGGAATTGAAAATATACATTACAGCTAACCTCACTCAAAATGATGATGGTTCATCAAATACTAGAAGTTCATGAAAAATTGAAGGGTAGTGTTTAATCAAGAGCAACACTTGCTACATCGAGAGCAATCATCTTTATATTAGGAAAGACTGAAAAAATCAATACGCAATCTTTCCTAATATAAACATGATTACTCTCTATAACAAATGTTGCTCTCGATTTCTTACCACTCAAAAGTGAATAAATTATTACCTTATTAAGCTATTAAGCAAACCTGACTCAGAATTAAGATTTCCTGACATCACTGTAAAATTCTCTGCTTTGTGACTTCTGCTAACTGTTGATAACTTGACAGGGATCAGAAAGATCTGCAGCACAAGACACTATGGCAGAACAGAAGAATGGTCACCCTGGTGGTAGTTTTGATGTTCCTGGCTTATTAAGTGAAGTAGCCTCATGGAAGGAAAGAAACAAAAACATGGAGAGCAATTGAAAGAAATGCATGAGAAATATTCAAGTAAGCCTCAGATTTGCAGAAGTAGAAGGTGGCGGCAACAACTTGCACTGGCTGTACGAAATCTCAAGTGGAAAAAAAACTAGAGCGAAGGAGAAGCCAAAGCATAAAGCAAACAAGTCCAGCACAAATGAAATGTAAAGTTATAGTCCATTCCATAAAGTAGCAGTTGATATATTTCACTCTCTCCCTGCAGCATCAGTATCATACATTTCTTATTCTTGTTAACACATACACATTTTTTCAGATTTCAGTTCAATCTTCAATGTTAAAATTTGAGACATTAGTTTCTGGACTGCCACTACTCGATAGGAAAAGATGGAGTCAAACAAATTATGAGGGTAAAGTAATAATCATCTACCTCATAAGAAAACCAAAGGCTTATGTTCTGCTCACATTCGTGACTTGTTAACAAGGAACATTAGAAAATAAGTCTAAACCAAATTGATGCTGGGACAAGTACGAACAGAAGGAATGAGCGTTTCATAATGGATTAGAGCACTTCGTATGAACTCAAATTTTAAATTCAGCCATATATTCGAACTGGTGATGGCTAATAGATATTAATAACAAAATGCAAGGAAGGTTGCAGATATTTGCCATTCCTTTAGAAATATATTATTTGCACCCAGCCATTGTGCCTTTGCTCTGATTTTGAAAACGCAATGTCGATTTCATAAACACAGTCCACTTCATAAACAAAGCTCATCATATATACCCCACCATATGCATTTTTTAAATGTAATACAAGGAAATATTTCTGCAGTTAATGGATGCAAAGAGGAAAGAAGTTGAGGCTCCCCGGCATTCTTAACATTTATCTATATAACACCTCAGAGACTAGTGTCATGGTGCCAATGTACTCTAGTTGTGCCTGAAATCAACAATGATAAGTTAGTAAGAATTTATAGAACTAGATACAGGTAAAGTTTACTGGTGAGAAACTCAAAAGATCTAAAATTCATGATGCTAACTTTGTACCAAAGTCTTCTTTTGAATTGAAATTGTTATCCACTTAGATAAGTTTACTTTGACCTCCACCTCCATTTGATGAAAATGATAGTGTCTGCATTGAACACATATCAGGATGCTCACACACACACACACACAGCATAATAGCATATAGAAAATTTGTTGACATACCCGTCTTGCTCTTTTATCAACTGGAGTCAATTGTAACTGACTAGAAGCATAGGTCTTCTCATTCTTCAATATGTTCAGTGGCTGAGAGGTTCTCTTTGTTCTCTTTGTTTTCCTTTTGTCAACTATTTTCCTCGGGGTGCTCCCTTCATACTTGTAGAGTTCAAAAATGGAGGGGCTCTTCCTTTTAGTAACCTTTGATGAGTTCCCAGGGAGACCAAAACTAGGGAGGATAAATTCTGTGGAACAGACAGCTGGCATAACCTACTCTTTTCCCGTATCCGGTTGAGAAACTCAATAGTCCAGGGTGACCCTTCTTGTTTATGAGTAGAGTGAAGAGCCTTTGAGAGTGGTGTGTCAACTGAGCTCCTTGTATGTGAATGTAGAGCCAAATTACAGGAACTTCGAGGATCTTTTTCCATCATATCCTCTTTTGAAAGCCCTCTTCGGGAACTCATAGGAATATTCCTTCTTTCAATGTTGGCAAAAGAAGGTGCAACTTCTTCCCTCAACATTTGATCAGTGTCACCTCTAGAAATCCAGTCATCAGAATCAGAATTTCCATACGCCTGATGATCATTTGCGAGCAGATACATTTCTTTAACTGCAGGATTTCTCGCATCATAGTCTCTCTCCAGGTCCATCAGAAACGTCGAAAAACCACTGGACTTCACATCTTTTTTTGTTTTTCTATATGATTGGGAACTCTCAACATCAATGACTTCACCTATAAAACTATCCCGAATAGGATCGGACGGCTTCACATTTTGCCAACCAAAGTTGTTCATTGCTTGTGGAGGCAATCTCTTTTCTGGAGTATCGTGGACATCAATCAAATTTATCCTGGTCTTCTCCATATCACCAGGTATATCTAAACCTTTTATATCAAGTCCAACTGTCTCTGAACCATTTGCATCATATTCTTCCCAGTTAAATAATTCATCAGCAAAAGATGAATTTGATTGCATGGGATTATTGGAAATATCTGCATGTACTGAATGATGTGATTTTTGTGGGACAGCCAGTTTGGTAAAATCAAAGTGGTCGTCTGGAAGTATATTTGATGACTTCATCTTATTTAAGGGCTCAGCATCATTGAAAAGATCTTGAGCGTATCTAAGTTTCTTCCTCTCTGACGCAGTTTTGAATCGGATATTTTCTGAGTCTGGAACTGAGGACATTGAAGAGGAACAATCTGTCATTCCAGATTTGGAATCCTCCCGCTTTCCATATCTACTTGTTGCATTCAGCAAAGAAATGCTTTCTTCAGGAACCTGGTATTTTCAGAGAAAACACTCTACCCGATTTTGGCGATTCCAGAAATTTTCCGGTACATCTCCTGAAGACAATATTGCATGAGCTGAGTGGATTGATGGAAGGAAACGCCGTTAAGAAAGATTCTGCTAGACTTTCAGAGTCCAACATGTTGGTATAAAGACCCTTACTCGACTCCGCCGCTATATTGACGCACGACATTATAATTTCCTCAGTCATCTCAAACGAATATGAGCAGAAGAGTTGTAACTCAATTCCTAAACTAGCTGCAGCAGCATAGAGCTCATCTGATGATTCCATAATACTACTCAGGAAACTGCCGTCGCCCTCAAAGATCTGAAAGTAAATTATCATCATTCAGTCAGGACATGTACTAAGTGCTAGCAAAAGTGAGCAGTTCTTGCACACCATTTCAATGTTTGGATTACATCAACCAAGATCTCCATAGCTTGTATATAACTTGCTAGTTGTCTTGAAATTCCCTCATTAGTTATATTCTGGCAAGCTCTTAAATACTATTAACAAGTCCACTAGCTTTTATGCAATGTTGTACAATATGAATCTAAAAGTTACAGCAATCTGGCTTCCCAAGTAACATATACAAAATATACACGATATACTAACCATCTAAGAGATATGCCAAAAGACCGTTGACTCCCATATATACAAAATAAAAATCAGATTATCAAAGTAAATGGATGACGGGCCATATTGGTCTTTTGGGCAAGAAAATTACCAGTATGCAGCAACTGAAAGCAAAACTCAATGATGTCAAAACATTTGCAGCAATGCTTTCAACACATAAAGGCAAGCATGAAAAGGCCTCGTCCAGAGCTGATGCTTTCTTCCCAATATTTCTGATGTCATACCAAGTGAGACTAACGGCAGCACTCACTATCAGATCAACAGGTAGACTCATGTCACGTTCTACAACTTGTGATCCTTCTTTTTCCATTTCAAGAATCTTTAGGTATGTGCTTCTCCTGGAAATAACCATTTCTTCCTTGAAATTCCGGGTATTTACAAATACGATTGTATCAGGGCAAGGCGCTTGCATGGAAGATTCTGCTTTGACTCAAACAGATTGGGATGGAGCGGACTGGGATCGCATTGCAATCTTTATCTACAATTACAGATTTTGGATGTTCATTATCATCAGCTTCCTTAACAGGTAAAGCATTTAATATCTTTTCCAGCTTAGATTTGCTATCATTTTGGAATAGTGTAGAGCCCATATCTTTTTTCTGGAAAAAATAATTAAGCCATCATTAGAAGAATAAAAATCACTGAAGCTGACAATGATCAACAATTTAAAATGACACCTTGAAAAACAGCATATCGCAATCTTTGCCATCATATCTTCTCAAACTAAATCTAAAGGCAAACCTTCGTGACATAATGCCTGGACATAAAAATGCAAATAAAATGAAAGCCAAAGTAATTAACATGTCCGGAGAAAATGGAAAAACCTCAAAAAGAATAAAGGAGCGGTCAAAGACTTATCCATGGACCAAAGAATGCAACCTTTATTGCCATCAAGAAGTATGAAGCATTAATCGGAAACATGGTTTTACCAAGTGTTAAAGCAACTGGAACCCACAGCTTGTTTGCCTTAGGTTTAGACTTAAGGTTTTCGCTTCAGATTGATATGTTCCTCGCCAAGAGATGAAACTCTACTCTTTTTTTAACAGAAATATCACATCTTACATTACATATGAACATAATCAAATCAAATTACAACCCTCTCAATCAAGATACTCACACTTTTAATGATTAACCATTATATATCACCTTTATTACAGCAAAAGAGCAAACCTTCTCCTTTTTATCTACATAAAAGATTTATGTCAAACCAATAACAAACCTTCTTCAACACACTGATCAACTCTATAAAACCATATACTAAAAAACCCAGCACAAACCAAACTGCATTCCATAAACCAATAAGCTGTTAGCCTGTTATATTAATCAGAACACAGTTCACTACACTCTAAACCTACCTAAACCAAGTAAACCCTAAGTAGGCCACTTACCGTTTTGGAACTGTAATTAAACCATGTCCGATTTTGGTACCTTATAATGTAACCATCTCCAATTTAAGTACACCTTTGCACGTGACTGCATATTTAAGTGACACGTGGCAATTCGCGAATACAAAATACACAAGGCCAAAATGCAAATATAGTGACCGTTATTTTGTTAATTAAGTACAAATAAATCCCAACTTGTTATAAAGGTACAAACTAACCGTTTCTTTTCTCTAAGGTTAATCGTGGTTGCTCTATAGCAATCTTACTATATTTGGATGAGTGATTTACTGAAAGTTTCCCAATGCGTACACGAGTGAAGACAAAGTCTTGTGAGAAAGGATGTGTTGGTTTTTGGGTCGTCATATCACCCGAAAAGCAGTCCATAAGTGACTGGTGCAAACCCAAAGGGTCGAGCCATGGCCCGCCAGAGGCATGGTCATTACAAATACATTTTAAAGGGATTGAGAACACTAGTTATACCAACAAGGTACACCTTTCTTTTTGGGAATACATCCATAAGAACTTCATATTTAAGCGTCCTAGCTCTAGAGCAATCTTAGGAGAGGTAACCCACTAGGAAATTTCCTAGGTGCGCATACAAATGAGGACAAAGTGCGCAGGAAATGAAATGTGTTGGTTTTTCGGACCAGTAGCATGAGTAAACGCACTGGCCCAAAGGGTCGTGCCTCAGCCATCAGGGAACAGGGAGTTACAATTAATGTTTTTTGGTTTCTTTTTTCTATATCATTATTTATTTTTCTGATTTTAAATTTATTTTCATGATATGGACTTTTTGCAGATATTTTAAAAACAATTTGTTAATTTAGAAGTTTTAGAAAAATTTGGTTTAAATAGAATTAAATAATATTTATTTTGTTTGACTTTTGGGCCAACAAAGCTTGAATATATAGTGATATGTCACTTAAATATGCGGCCACCTGTCATGAGGGTACCGTAGTTGGATAACAGTACATTAAAAAGTACTAAAAAGGACATAACTTAGTTAAGATACCAAAAGACGGGAAGTGGCTTACTAGACGTACTTATTTTGGATTTTTCCATAAGGTAGAAACTAAATTCTATGTTTTGTATTCAATGAGAAGCAAAAGAATTAAAGAACCACCCATCATGAGGCTAACTATCAAGAAAGATTTCCTACCGTGAATGGAAGACACCCTATTTATCAGATTCTAGTTAGAAACAATTTACGTAAAAGTGGTCCTTCATTTCCCCCCTTTGTTCATTTGTCACAGGTTAAGTGACCATATTAATGGTTGAAAGGACCATATAGATATCAAGATAGTTTTATATCATTTCTCAATAAGTAGCTCATAAATCTGGCGTAATAAAAAAAATTGACAAAACAAATAGGAGAGAAGTTAAACGAAACCTACAGGGATGCAAGAAGGTGTAGTAAAAGACATTCTTTCTACTTCCTCCGTCCCGCATGAAGGTTCCCATTTTCCCATTTTAGCGTCCCATACAAAGGTTCACGTTTCCATTTTTGGCAAATCTTACTTCCACCCCCCACTTAACTAAAGCCCATAATACACTCATATTTACAACTTTACCAACCCATATCTCTTTTTATTCATTCTTCATTTCATTTTCATTTAAATAATAATCAACTTTCTACTTTAACAAACCCACTAATAATTTTTATTCATTCTTTATTATTTTTCATTTAAATAATACTCAAGTTTCCTTATTTTGTTCAACAAAAAGCAAACGGGAACCTTGTCCCAGGACGGAGGAAATATAAAATAGATGAGTTATTATTTACTATAAATTTTCAATAGATGGAGGTGTTATGCTGAATCATATGGAAGGTTTTTTTTCCAGTAAGATATAATACATGGAATTTGACAATTCGACTCATGGTACATGCAAAAGTGAGAAGGGGGATTTTGTAAATAATATAGTGTCTCCAAACAGCGCTCAGCAGTCACACCACCTATATCATGAGACGTGGGCACCAACGGAATTATTTCTCATGACTTGGTATCTTTTACAATTAAACCACCAGAGTACTTTGGCACAAAACTACTTAACTATCCAGTTCAATTTGTATCAGATCCACTGATATGGGATAGATGAAAAGTAGCCATGACCTAATAGTTCAAACTCAGACAAGACAGCTATACAGTAAACTCACAAAATCACAGAGACTCACCATCTCTAGGTTGATGCCATCGGTAAGGGCTGTCGCTATTGGTTCTTCCAGTTCCACCTTTAGGAAATAAAGAGTGGGAAAAATATCCAACTTAGGAGAGATGGAGGAAACCCTGGATAATTCCTCCGAGCCTCCATATTCCAAGATGAAGCTGAATTTGCTAAAGGGAAATGAAGCAGAAATATACCTGGGAGAAAAATAGATCAGCAAACTGCTTAAGAATAACTGCCTGAACAAGACACATACTGTATGTAGCAGCTATACTTGCTATATAAACAAACCACCAAACACTGTCTAGTTTCTAGGTTTTAACATGTTTAATTTTCTCTTTAGGACTAGAACTTTATTTTTCAGTTAATATAATATGCACTCATCTAATACAATGAACTTTAACAAATGCACTAAGACTTTGCTGCAACTGTACGTCTTTTCATATGTCAAATGATTTCATATACCAGAAAATAGTTGTCAGTGACTTTAAGTATCTAAAGAGTCCATTTCAAATGTGTCTTATTAAAGGTTTGATTACTCAGCTTGAAAAGGAAGATAACTGTTGAAAACAATATTTGAGCATGGGTAATATCGATGGAGGAAATAGGAAATCCCAGATAGTAACTGAAATGATGCTTACTCATGAGATATCAGGCAGCATTCTGAATGAAGCATGAGATCCATTGTGCTATCTGTGATCTTGAGACCCTGATGTTGTGGCTTATTGTATGACATCTTCAAAGAAGTTATAAGTCTCTCAATGGTGACCAGAAAACTTTGTCAGCAACAATTAGGAATTTAGAAGCATTATTAATTGAATTAGACTGTAGAATTTCTTGCACAACAGAGATGGCGAATTGGACAATACTTAGTTCTTTCTCTGATTGTTCATGCTCATCTCTAAAAACTTTATAGAAAACCTAATCTAGATTTCACACACTGAAGGTCTCTGATCAAGTTATCGATGTACAGAAATGTGGCTTGGATTCCATAATAGCAGAGATGAAAGCCATCTGTAATAGCATACAACACTGACAACATCATAATCTGGTCATCATTGTCAAGCCAAACAATTATTTGAACTGGATTTCTCCTTAATTTGACACATAAGCGTTTCTTTCGTAATCTGCAGTAAAGTCAAGTCATTTGCTGCTTGAGTGCATTCTGCATCTGTATCAACTCTTTATCGTTCTCCAACAAAGCCAAAAATGTTTTGCAGATAATCAACAAGTAGTAGGATATTATTAGACAACTTTATATGATGCAACTGTAAGTCCCACTTTTGCCGAACCATGGTGCTAGCTTTAGCAGCAGTGGAATCATCACTCGCCATAAGCACTTGAGTCACAGTATTAGTATCCACTAATTTGCTTCCAGGTACACTGTCTCTCCCTGTAATGTTGATACGGGGATTCAGAAAAAATTCAAGATCACTGGACATGGATTTGCCAGATATCAGGCCTTTCTCAACACAGCTTTTCTTTAAAGAATCTTCACTTATCGCACTTTCATTTACATGGTGCCCAATCTGGTCAATTCTGATCTACCAAAAGAGACAGAAGGTACAGGGGCATCACTAGTACGTAAATAAAGAATTTCCTTGTTATTCTCTGCGTTTTGTATGTTTGGATCATCTTCATAGAGAATAAAATCAAGTATCATCCGTTCACTGTCACTAAAGTTCAACACAGCATCAGCTTTGTATGTAACAATATCCCACAGCATCTTCCAACAGGATGAATATTTAATTATGTGGCATCCATCTTCGGCAAGATAATGCCAATCCAGGTATAGACCATCAGACGCTGACGGAGTCTGCCATTCAAGCTGCGCCAGTAGTTCCTCGACCAATAAATGAAATGGCCTAGTATGTCCTTGATCTAAAAGGATGGGTACAGGAAGAGATTTGAAAGATTCATCCATTAGAATGAGCTCATGGGAAACAATCAAGTCATTTAAATTTTTAAAGCTCATAGCCTCTCCGAACATGGATTCACATGTTTCAGATTCCATATGCTTCGCTGCGTCCAAGAATACCTCATCCAAACTATATAGTTCCAAATCAAAAAACAGAAACTCATCAAATAGTATGCTCCTTGACCAGAATGAATCTGATCTCCTCTCAACATAGACCCCATGAAGATCTGACAAATCCATTATGTTTAAATAGTCCAAGTGGGATAAAAAATCTGCATCTGCAAAGCACTTCTTTATAGCACAAGGATGTAATAGATCCTTTATGAAATCAAACTCCCCAGAATATAAAAGCTCCCTGTTGTTAGTGATACTGATATGTTCACCTGGGTGTGCCAATTTCTCTTTCTGAATGTCTTCATAACTTAGAAATTCATCCACCATATGGATTTTTGCAACAATACCCATACTCTCCTCATCTACTTCAAAATGAGGAAAATCATGAGAATCCAGTTCTGTTTGAATAGAAGTGCCATCTTGCAATAAATCTGCCTTTTCCTCCATTGAGTAATCTGCACGCATGTAATCAACTGAACAAATTGACTGTAGAATCTCCACGTAATTGCATAAGCGTAAGCTCAGTATGTGGAATGCCCTGCAAGTTTGTCTGTTAAATGAACTGATAATATTCTTTTCTTTAATATAAATAGCAAGTATGTGGTTGTCAGCACCGATACAAATAAAATGCACACTATAGCAGTGAATGCCTTTACTCTTGTGTGTGTTTTTTTTTTTTTTTTGGGTTGGGGGAGGCTACTACTAGTACCCCCACAATCAGAAATCTAATAGTTGACTGTTTGATGAAAGTGAATAAACCAGCCATCAAAGTGAAGGACTAATCCATTTCTAATGCAGAAGATTCATTCCACAGTCCACAATACATTCCAAACTGAACAACAATCTAAGCTATTACTCTTCACCAAGTATGCCAGTAAGACTTCCTAATTTTCAATCAAAGTTGTGATAACCACCAATGCTCACTCTAATAGCACCCCAAAATAGCACTTCCTTTAGAACAATTAAATGTACAAGTTTTGTATATTTACATGGGCGTGAGAGATTTACCTTAGTGTCTTCAGTTACTGAGATCTCAGAGAAGATATGTGAGTTGTCTTTCTGTGCACAGATGCCACTTTCCTGCTTACAACAAGAAAAGACTAACATAAGTTCTAGTATTATTTAAGCATGCAGAGAGCATGAAAACAGTCTGCACCTGTACTCAAAATCATACCAATGAGAACAGCGATAGATCCATCTTGATTTCAAATTGCACGAATTTAATGCCAGGCCCACAGTCATTACCAATGCGTGTATCATCCTTATCCCTACGGAGAAAGAACAACTGACTGATTAATATCCTGAAAATGATCGAGGTAGTAGCAAGTGAAGCTGCAGCGATATATCTTTCCATCGTGCATCATTTTTTCATGAACCCAACCAAACTGCTTGTTTGTCACCATATGAATTATCTGCACTCCTCTGCAAAGTTGCAAAACTCAGACAATAACAAAGTAACTTAATATGACATTGATACGTTGCACATCACAATATAGTGTTCTTCCTGGTGAAAATGTGATGGTATATTTGTATCATGTGAAATATTTAATACTAACTTTTAGGGTGCATCTAACCTTTATTGTATCATAATTAGCACACAGCTTCATTAGTGGATCCACAATTAAATAGAAACTACAGGTTGTTCCAAATGGGTAAACTCAAAACAGTAACATAACAGTATGCAGGACAAAAGAGACTAGCAGAAATATCACTTCATCTCGTTTACCAGGTATGATCATTTAAAAAGTAAAACCTAAGAGAAGGATCATTGCGTTAGACATATTAACAGTGCTACTTTCGGAATTCCATCGAAGTAACTAAGTCACTCAGAACTGGCTAGAATATTAACCCGGTAACGATGTCATCATATATCCTCACAGAACAGTTAAAACGGCAGTCTGAAATGTCAAAACTAAACGCATGCGTGCTGTCAACAATTTCTAAAGCTTCTCGAGAAATCTGTAAAAGTAAAATCAGCAACAGTTTTCCAAGCAACCTTCATAAAAGCATCAGAATCCGAAGCGAAATTTACATATATAAACAGAACAACCTAATTCGTCGGGATACCAGCTCAAACAATTCAATTGACACACATGACTCTCACCAAAAACAATTAAAAATCAGCAAACTATCAGAAAATTCAACTACCTCGAGAGTGAGCTTAGATCCATTGGAACAGCCCGTATCCTCCTCGAGGAAGTCAGGAAGGACACCGGAAAGGAAAAGCGAGAGAGGATGATCGATTGGAAGCTTTTGGATTTCATTGTGGTGGAGTGGAATCTGATCCACGCAGTGGAGTGAAGTGGCGATGAACAACGACGGATTATCTGCCGAAGGAAACTGTGGCGGAGGAAAATGGATGAACTCTAGGGCTTCGATTGAAGAGGAGACGGCGTCGTTCAATGGCCGAAATCAGTGCGCATCGTTTCAGCTGTTCAGGTTTTTAGTTTGAATGGAGCTGAGTAGCTGACGAAATGGAGTGGGAGTTTGAATTGTTTCAAACACATCAAAAATTTCTAAGCGCTTGGCTTTTTGGTATGGTTTGTGCGATTTGTGATACTATTTAGACATTGTATAGCTACAATGGCTCTACCATGGCGTCGGCGTTAAACCAAACTGCGATTCTTGCGATTCTCTCTTGACGGTGAGGCGCAAAATTTATTTTAACTTTTAACGTTTCTTTCAATTTAATTATTCATTTTCTTTTCTCATTTCCTTTTAAACTTTATTCTTAAATTGATTTTAAATGTTATTAATTAATTATAACAAAATCTCATTTTTAAATATATTACTTGAAAATAAAATTACATTACTTTAAAAATTACAATACTTGAGATTGAAAATTAGAACACTTGAATTGAAAATTACAACACTTGAAATTGAAAATTACAACACTTGAAATTGAAAATTAAAAATAATTGAAATTGAAATTACAACAATGAAAGTACTACATTCAAATCCTAGTTATCATGTCAAGAGCCTCTGCTCTCTGGATATGAATAACAATGAAAGACACGATCGAACACGTATGGGAAAATCGTAAGGATGGGTCATTAATATAGTTTACATTTTGCAAGTGCGTTTTATGTTTTTAGTACGTATATTCTTTTCTACAAGTGTGATTTTAAATTCAAATACTATGTCTTTTAAATTTTAGAAGTAATGTGTAATTACATTTTATATTGCTACGGATATTATTATCATATTTGTAATAATGAAATTTGAAAATAATATATTACTTGTAATTTTAGTTTCAATAATTAAAAAAACAAAGCAATAAAATAAAAGAAATAATTTAGTTAAAATTTTAGAAAAACAGAAGAGAAGTTAAAAGAAGAGAAGTTAAAAGGGAAGAAATTCCGAAAAACAACAAACAATTAAAACAAAAGAGAAAAGAAAAAAAAGCAAAAATCGGCCAAAAACAACGTTGGGCCGCTGGCTCAGACTCCGAGCGCTCCACCAGCGTTGCAACGCTGGTGGAGATCGTCTTAGGCCATATCCATGCAACTCTATGCAACACACTCTTTCCACTCTTTCCAAAATTCGACATTAAACTTTCTGATTGACTGCATTTCTTGGTCTCTCTTTCCGCGGTGAGACCCAAAATCTATTTTCTTTTAACGTTTCTTTCAAACTTAATTATTCATTTCATTTTATTTTCTCATTTCCTTTTGAACTTTATTCTTGACTTTATTTTAAATGTAGTTAATTAATTATAACAAAATCACATTATTTTTTTTAAAATACATTACTTGAAAATAAAAATTACATTACTTAAAAAAATACAATACTTAAAATTGAAAATTACAATACTTGAAATTGAAAATTAAAATAATTGAAAATGAAAATTACAACAATTAAAATACTACATTTTACAAGTGTGATTTTAATATGCATTTTAAATTTTAGAAGTAATGTATAAGTATATTTCTATTGCTACATATAATTATTATCATATTGAAATATTCAAGAAAAATGAAAAATAAAAAGGAATATAAATAAAAAAACAAAAAGAGAAAATAAAAACAAATCATAAATAAAGAAACAAGAAAAGAAAAGAAAAGAAAAAAAAAAGAAAAAAAGGAGTTGGTAATGCGCTGACCGAATATGACAGAGGTTGCAACTCAAGTTTCAACCTCTTGGAGATGACCTTAGGTAGCACGAAAAAATTTGACGAACAATACATGTCGTTTGCGATTAAGCTTTGTGCAATGTCTCCTACTAGCAAGCACTAGATAGCAGTTTGAATAAATAAGCCAAATATCTCAATCAAACCAGTGACAAGTAGATTCGACTGTCGATCTCACAAGCAACAATTTATTTATGAATCTTTCCGGAAAAAGATATAAATGCAAATTGTTGAAACAAAAGATTAAAATCATCTCTTGGGAGTAGTGAATAGGAAATAGCATAAACAATAAATAAAAGCATAGAAAAGATATAACAAATAGACGATTATGAAAACATGGAAAATGCGGAGATGTATACACTGCAATGATAATGTGCTTGAATCTCTATGCTAGTGTAAAGGATAACTAATGATTACTTTGTCAGGCTAATCTACATCACTATTAATCCACATAGATATGAGTGTGTGCTTAATCTTGTGTAGAATTTTCAGGATAAAATTGCTTTGGACGAAGATTAATTGATCAACAAATCAGATTATACCACCCAAAGGAAATTGGATCAGTACCTATTCTCCAAAACAGGTTTTCCTCATCCAGATCTAAAGGCAAGCATTCTTTTCCAATTTCTAGAGCTGGAGAGGGTAGGACAATAGGCGAGCGTGCTTTGTGTATACCGTTGCACTTACTTTAAATCATGCATTCAGAGTTGAGTTTGGTAGCATGTATTCAGGATAATATGCTTTTAGTAAAAAAATATTTCAAGTTAAGTTAATAACGAAACGTAAGGTATCACTGTGAATCGTGAAGCGTTGTCAAAATACAGAGAATGAAGATGGTGTCAGAGAGATGTTTCAGAGACATCTATAGAAACATTGAAGTGAAGCAGAAGTAGTGTGGGAGATTTGATAAAGAAGACAGACGCTTGGCTCACAAACACCAGGAACACCTGATCAAGTAGAAGCTGGTATAAATGAGCCATGGCATGTGATCAAAACGTGCACAGATTCGTTGAATGATAGTGACATCATAGCATAATAAAACTTTGGACTGTAGTCACCCTCTAGAAGGAAGTAGTTATAGATATTTTTTCATTTTTTCATCATCTCATAATTTAATAGAAAGTGTTATAACTTTCCGTTTAAGCGTTCTAAAATTATTCTGATTTAATTTATGAAATTAGTTAAATAATAAAACTTCCTACATTTTTATTCTGATATATACGTCAGTTAATCTACAATAATCGGGGAATGACTTTTCTTTTTTATTAAAATTGTTGCAATTAATTATATGATTTAACAAAATGGAGGTAGTATAAATCTGTGTATTACTAGTATAAATAGGAGTAGCAGTATAGCATGTAAATCACTCATTCATTTTTCAGCTATTAATGAAACAATCATTTCTAGCATCATCCCTCTCCCATTCACTATTTTAACATGGTACTTATTCATTAGTTGCTTGCATCTTTGCTCAGATATCGTCAATCACTACTAGTGCTCAATCATGACTTTTTCTCATGATAACATTGTTGTTGTTCTAGAGAAAGGATCTGGATCTCACTACTAGTGCTAAATCATGGCTTTTTGTCATGACAACATTGTTGTTGTTCTAGAGAAAGGATCTGATTCTTCATCCTGGGTTGTTGTACCTGCATATGAGAATCCATGTGATCCATCGTACATGCATCACTCTGATCACCTGGTTAGTTTCAAAGTTCATGCCAACTCAATGGTTCGAACTATGGAAAATGGTTTAGATCTTTCATTCTGCATATCAAAATCAGGAACAAAATTGGTTTCAGTAATGGAACTATCACACCTCCCTTGAATGTTGATTTAGATGCTCACATAGCATGGACTAAATGTGATCAATTGATCCTTGGTTGGGTTCTCAGCTCTGTGTCTGATGAAATAGTTAATAGCTTAGTTTATGCAGAATGTGCACATGAGGCATGGGAAAAACTGTTAAAAATTGAAGTTTGATAACATGAACTAAGCAGGAAAGGAGTTGTATTGATAATGTGTTGAATTGTTACAAGAACCCTATCACTTATCCGGTTATATATACCCGGAGATTTCAACGGAAATTGTTGGTCAAGTTACAAGAAGATAAAATACATTTTAGACTATAATCGGACTAACAAAGCATCTTAACATAAGCGAGAGGCGTGTTGTTAGTCTTCATCATCTTACCGTCAATTTGATCACTGGTGAAGCATAATAGTGCCAATTTGGTACTGTTCTGATGTCGTACGACATCATTTTGTTTTCTTATGAAACAATGAAGAAGACGAACTGATCTCACGCTCTTGTCCTTCGTCCAGCTTTTTAATCCGCTTGTCAAACTTGTTTAAGTGTGTTGATTCCTTTCCATCCGGGTTAGTGTGTCGCGTTCATTTCGATTGGTCGACTTATTAGTTGGTTTCTACTTTCGTCCTGCTCTTTTCTTTTATTCCTTTTCCGATCTCAAGTTTATTGGCGCCTTTCTTTTCGATCTGAAACTTTTGGATTCTTTGCAATTTAGTCAATCAAATTGCAATTCTTAGTCCTTGATTTCTTCTTTTATTCAAAAATATCAATATTCCCCTCGAGAGGAACATATGGATTTCTTATGTTCATCTTGCTAAGTGTTTTCAAGAGATTTGCTTAACAAACACCCTTAGTAAATATATGTGCTAATTGTATTTGTGAGTTGATAAACTCGATCTCAATTTTCTTTTATATAATCTTATCTCGAATGAAATGACAATCAACTTCAATGTGCTTCGTTCTTTCATAAAAAGCTGGATTAGGGTAAGATGTAAGATGAATGGCGATTGATTGTCACTGATTAACTTGGTCTTGTGAGTGTGATTTGCAAGTCATTACGGAGAGAGCATCCAAGTAATCTCACAACAAGTGAAAGCCATGGTTTTATACTACATACATGGAAAATGCACTCCATGACCATTAGTTTCTTGGATCTCAACTCACCGATGAATCTCCTATCATAATGATATCGATGTTGATCTTCTTGTTATGAGGCATCCTGCATAGTCTGAATCATTGATGTGCACTTGAGAATTTGAATGCGTTGTAGTACATGTAATCCTCAATTGCAATCAAAGATTAAATTTATAATTGTCGGAAGCTCACAAACAAATACCAATAGTAGTAAGTTAGCTCGGGATGTCGTTCTTCACGGACACTTAGCATAGGAACAAACAAGTATCATTTTGATTTCACGTGCAGACATTAGACAGATTAAAAGTAAACAGATTGCAATCAGATGATTGATTCGCAATAAACCCTAATTATCTTGGTGAAATCGATAATGGTGATGGTGTAAAGGACTGACCTACCTCGTACTATACTCTGACTTCCTAGTTAATATCCTCTGCGATTACCTCTGGCGGCAATGAGACATAATACTAAATACCAAGGCGCAGTCGATACCAGTACTCCTACTCAGTTTAATGAAACTACTGTGTCACTCAGCATAACATCACACCAAAAAGGATGTATAGAGTTGTATAATCACGGTTTACGTTTAAGAACTATTCCATTAATATAACACGGCATATAAAGAAGTAGCACAACAGAGTTTCGGCGGTTCGCCTTTACAAGAGAAAGTTAGCTACTCGTAGTATTCTCACAGACATAAATCGAAAACATAAGAAAAGAAGAAGAAAAGAGAAACTCAGTCTTTGATGTCTTCGTGCTGCTTCTAGGGTTTCCTCCTTATGCGTGCCTAACGGCCCGGTTTTGAGTTTCACTTCCCAGAAATTTGGTTCTCTCGGAAAATTTGCATTGTGAGCGGTGAATGATTATGAGACCCCAAGGATCTTATTTATACTGAAAATCTCAAGCTCTAGCCGCCCTTTGTGTATAAGGAAGGTTTATAAATGAGGGTGATGTGACAATGAAATGTGCGATATATCATGCTTTTAGACCCTTATTTTTTGCCTTGAATTCAATATTTATATCGTTTTATAGTCAATTACCAACTTTGCGTATTTTCTGTAGGTCATGATCGCGGTTTTCGAGTTTGCGATTTGACACCAAAGCGGCATAATTATGCCAAATTGGGAAAAGGAAGCAAATTCACCGGGTTGGATTACCTGAGCTCGAGTCAAAACATGTCATCACGATCGGCGGTGCGAAGATAATTGAAGATGCTACAACTTTGAAGAAGACAACTTTTAAAGAAGCGAAATTCTGAAGCGAAATTGAGAGCAGATTCTGAATGAGAGCGAGGACATCGGATGGCGGCCACAGTGGCATGAAGAGAAATCCTTGCGGTCCCAGTGCGATGCACCAATGATTTCTCTTTGGGCTTTCTAGCACAGGCTAAGGCCTTCTAAACCTTCCTTATTGAAGAATGGCGGTTTGGAGGTGAAATTTCACTATAAATAAGACCTTAGGGGTCTCGAATCAACACAAGCTCATAAGGCATCTCTCCACGAGAAGGCGCATTGGACAAAATTCGCTCTTTGTCGACTAGATTGTGAATCGGCCCATCAAGGTTCTGACCGATTCGCGGTCCACTAATGAGTCCATCTTAGCTTCATCTACGAGTTGGATTCAAAGGCGATTAGCGAACCCACCTATTTAGTCATCCATCCAGCGGTCCACATGTTACTGACTCACTCAACCTGCCAACCTTATTTGGTTGACAAGCTAGCTAGCTCACCTAGCCCGACCTGTGACCATCGAAATGGTTGACAAGCTAGCTAAGTCACCTTGCATGACTGACTCTGTCAATCAGCACTTTACTAACAGACTAACAAACTCATATTGCTTGACTGACTCAGTCACTTAGTAAGCAACCGACTTGAAATGACTCCTCCAGCTACGTGGGACATAGTCGACCCAGCGAGCTAGGTCGACATCCTCACCGAGATTGTTGTGAGACCCGACGATGGATGAACTATATAGAGAAGAATGGGGAGGCGTGGAAGGAGGATACGCCTTGGCTATGGACCTAGTAATCTATCTCACGCCTCCATCTCTCAAGCTCTCGATCAGCGCTCTCGACCATCCACCGTCATCTACCATCGTCCATCATCATCCACCATCACCCCCGTCATCAGGTGACTAGCTAGCTCCCTCGAACAAGATCGGCTAGCCTCTAAATTGCCGTCAGTACTACTGCCCGAACCGGCTCAACCAACAGGATAAGTCGACGCTTGTCATCATCTCCCTCTCTCTATCTCTTTCATTGATTATACTATCAATCAGTCATCTAACTTGAGCGTCGGAGTCCCTTCGGTCGGCACCACACCGGTGTCACCTCGGAACCTCATGTTTCTGTTTGCTATTGTTGCCTTGCAGGTTGTCGGTGCCCCTAATCTCTAACCCTAATTTGATTGTAGATTCCTGAGCGTCTACAATTTGGCGCCCACCGTGGGGCCCGGCTATCAGAAAGGTAATCCGATGAGCCGCGACGCTTCAGCAATACGTCATGACACTCGACGAATCGTTCTCGAAGAGGTAGAGGAGATGGGCGTCACCGCTCGGATCGAGCCTTGGCGACCAGATCTGAGAATGCCGAAAATCAAACTCCTTGAGGCGAGAAGCGTAATGTCCGCCGGAGAACTTCGCTCTTGAAGGAAAGAGTGGAGTGCGTCCACCGGAGGCTCCAACATTGGGCAGCCTCATCTCGTAGGTTGACTCATAGCCTTGGGGTGGAGAACCCACCTTAACCACGATTGAGGCTTGCCAGCTGACTTTTGAAGAGACATAAGGGGTGATTCCCGTAACTCCAGTCTCTCAAGTGGTGAGCGCTCCACCAAGACCAGCCCTTGAGATTACTCAGGGCATTACCAGCAGGAGGGTTTCGTTCGAGGTGCTAACCCGAGGATGAACAACGAATCCTGCACAACATGACCAAAGCACAAGTCGGGTAGATCACTTGCTAACCCTCTCTGCGAGTCACGGAAGTAGCAATGAGGAGCTAGCCTCCAATGGTGAGCTTGGAAGAGATGATCGAAGGATCCACAGGTGTCGACCCGATCAAGAAGAGCTTACCCAGCGACTTCGACTCTCCCTTGGCGACACTATAGCATTGGTGGAGATGCCGACCAAGTTCACCTTCCCAAGCATGAAGCTCTATGATGGAGCAGCGGACCAGACGACCATGTCTCACGATCTGGCGGAGGATGTTCACCATAGCCATCCCTAGGGATCTCAAGTGAGGCTTGCATGTGCAAAGGGTTTGGTTCGATCGATCGGACCGACCTACAATGGTATACCAACTTACCCAACAATTTCATTTCTTCTTTTGCCCGATTAGTTGTTGCTTTGTGGAACAATTATAGCGATCATAGCTTTAAGCTGTCGAGCGACTTGTATAGCGTCAAACAAAGACCTAACGAATCTCTCGGGGGTATGTCGTAAGATTGACAAGGAGAAGGTGTCGATCCCAATTGCAACAAGAATTGCTGTCGATTCCTTCCCAAAGGGTTGCCACCAACTCGGGGTTGTCTGGTGACCATGTACCCTGCCGAACAATGGAAGGCGTGCTTTGCATGAAGCATGGGCTAAGATCAAATGGGAGGAGGATGGCTAACGGACCTTACATGTCGAGCGAAGTGTTACGCAAAGTCGAGCTTTGAGCAGAGTTGAGCGAAGGGTTCAGACTATCGTGCTAGGCCATACCCAACTAAGAAGACATGGACCTATTGTGAATCCACCTCGCCCTCGATCCAAAAGGAGGGCGAAACCCGAGCACCGCCTCGAGCTACTCCTCGACATTGAACCGGAGGTGTGTAGCGGTCATGAAAAGCATGGGTGTGAGTTAGATGGCAGGAAAACTCGGGACACCTCGGATCAAAGAAACTCCAACAAGTGGTGTGAGTTTCATGGAGACCATAGCCATTGGCTGCAGTGCATCTCCCTGCGATTGGAGGTGGCCGAGCTCTTGAAGAGAGGGCACTTGAGTTCCTCTCGACAAGGTAAAAGACCACCGGTCGGCGGGGCGTCTGCTGAGCCCCCTCAGACCAATAAGGTAATCAACATAATCTCTGGGGAAGGGTCAAAGATCAGTGGTGTCTCATACTCTGCGGAAAAGTGCCACGATGAAAGCGGTGAGGCTGAGCTAGCAGCTCGCAGGGCATCAGACACCTCTTTGTCTGACTTGACTATTAGCTTCTCAGACCAAGAGTCTAAGCAACTAATCAGTCCTCATGACGATGCTTTAGTTATTTCAATTCTTATTGCAAACTGTCTTACGAAGAGAGTTCTCATTGACAATGGAAGCTCTGCTAACATCATTTTCCTAGATGCTCTGATAGAAATGGGCATAGATGAGACTGCCATCCTTCGTCAGCCGACAACTCTATATGGCTTCAGTGGAGAAAGGAAGTACACGGTTGGGAGTGTTACCCTTCCTGTCTATGCAAAAGGCGTCGACCGATGAAGTTCTGATTGTGAGCGATCCGTCACTACAATTCCATCCTTGGTAGGCCGTGGATTCACGAGATGAAAGCAGTACCGTCAACATACCACCAGGTGATTCGCTTCCCTACCAAGTAGGGGGTGAAGGAGATTTTTGGGCAGCAGCGGGATGCGAGGACATGTTACATGGAAGCCTTGAAGCCCAAGGCAGCAGAGTTATAGCAATTACAACAACTCAACCCCCCAGTTGACCCGGACCGGCCGAGGATGGAAGAGCTCGATGAAGTTGATTCACCGGACTATCCGGATCACAAAGTTGATTGGGTCAAGGTTGAGGCCAAAGCTAAGAGCATTTGGTCACATTTCTCAAAGTTCACCATGACTACTTTGCTTGGTCACATCACGAGACATGGCGAAGTCGACCGAGGTTATCACCCGGACTTGAGGTTGATCCGGATTACCCGATCGAGACGAAGCGGAGGAAGTTCGCTCGAGGCGGGACAAGGTTATCAATGAAGAAGTCAAAGTTGCTTGATATCGGATCGGTCTGCGAAGTACATTACCGGTGGTTAGTGACGTTGTGGTAGTAAAGAAGAAAAATGGCAAGTGGTGAGTGTGCATAGACTTCCGACCTCAACAAAGCATGCAGAAGGATTCTTTTCCACTTCCACATAGACATGCTAGTGGATGCTCTGACACGGACATGAGCTTCTTAGCTTCATGGGCGCCTTCTCAAATTACAACCGGATATTGATGCACCACGAAGATCGAGAGAAATGCCGTCACATAGAGGACCTTACATTTACAAGGTCATGCCCTTTGGACTCGAATCAGGAGCCACTTACGGCGCTGGTCGACGCATGTTCACTAGCATGCGGGGACACCATGGAGGTGTACATTGGCGACATGCTAGTCAAGTCATTTGATGGCCAACACCTGAACCATCTCATGAGCCTTCTTAGTTCTCCATGAGATCTGACATGAAGTTGAATCCGGCCAAGTGCTCCTTTGGAGTCTCCTCAGGAAATTCCTTGGATACTTAGTCACCTGAAGAGGTATTGAGGCTAACCTTGATCGAATCCGTTCTATTGCTAACATCCCTTCCCCAGTGTGTTAAAGATGTGCGAAAGCCAGGGAGGCTAGCGACCCTCAGATTCATACCAAATCATCAGAAGTGTCGTCCATTCTTTGACACTCTGCGAAAAGCGAATTTCCGATGGATGAGCAGTGTGAGGATGCCTTGCAAATCAGCGTTACCTTACCACTTCTCGATACTATCGAAGCCCGAGGTTGGAGAGACTGTTTATTTACCTTGCGGTCTCAAACCGCACTAAGCGGCGTCCTAGTCGGAAGAAGATGAAACCGACTCGATCTACATGAGCAAGTCCTTACTGAGGCCGCGAGACTTCGATGCGGCCGGTTGGAGAAGCTAGCCCTTGCACTAGTCACCTCGGCAAGGAAGCTCACGCCCTTCCAATGCCATCCGATCGTAGTCCTCACGACTTTCCGCCGCATTATCTTGCACAAGCGGAGGTTTTAGACTTTCAAAATGGGCGATTGAACTCGGTGGTCTGACGTCTCCTTCGACCCTTACGCCATCAATCGCGAGCTCTTGCGCGCTTCATAGCGGTTCACTCCAGCGAATTAGGTCAGCGGAAAAGGAGTTATTTTGTTTGCGGGAGGACAACTTGCGGTGGAAGCTCTCGATCGATGGCTCCGGCAATACGAAGGAAGTGGGCTCGGCATAGTCCTTACCTCGTCGGGCGGAGAAACAATCGAAAGAGCCATCGGATGTGGATTCAAAGCAACCAACGAGTCGAATAAGAGGCACTTATAGCGACCTCAACTAGCTCGGGACATGGGCGTAAAAAGCATTGAATCTTTGTCGGACTCCACGGTTGGTAGGTAACCAATTGCGGGCTCTTATCAAACCGGGGACACGAAGATGGTACTATCTTGACTAGTCGAGTTGCGTCCTCCTTGAGGATTTTACATTTCGCGGTACGAGGATGGAGAAGCATTCTGAACACCTTGCAGTAGGGGCGACCATCGAACCAGTGCAATGACTATTCACTGTAGTGTATGTACAATGGCCTACAACATGGAAGGAATCAAACTTACATTCTCCACTCCACGCTATCCCGAGAGAATGGACAAGCGAGTCGACCAACAAGACTATCATGAACGACCTCAGCAATTTGAAACAAGCAAAAGGAGCATGGGCGGATGAACTTCGAGCGTCCTATGGTCATACCGAACCACACCAAGGACTCAGCGGAGAAACACCATTGACATGACATATGGGCCAGGCGGTCATACCCATAGAAGTGGGACTACCATAACAAGATCTGAAAATGGCTAGCGGCGGACGGTGATCACGAATTAGCACCTGAGCTCGACTTGGTTGATGAACTCGGAGAAAGAGCCATGATGGAGCACCGCCTA
The DNA here is from genome assembly GCA_026545765.1 of Plantago major. Taxonomy (NCBI): domain Eukaryota; kingdom Viridiplantae; phylum Streptophyta; class Magnoliopsida; order Lamiales; family Plantaginaceae; genus Plantago; species Plantago major. The sequence goes on from JAIFAC010000045.1 coordinate 53,364, forward strand.
CCAGAAGGTGCACAACACTTCAACATGAACATGTCGAACCTTGAAGCAAGGCGATTGGGTTCTCTGCGAGTATTCGAACACGAGGAGGCGGTGGAAAACTTGGACCAAATTAGGAAGGTCCTTACAAGATCACAAAGGTAGTACCTTGAGCCTACAAGCTAGAAACGAGGAAGAATGACGGGTAGCCAGCAGTTGGGCCATCCACCTAAAGAGGTACTTTTACGATACATGTTCTTACGAGATTGATCTTTTGTTGAAAACACCCAGTGACCGAGGCAAGTCGGTTATCTAACCAATGGCGGTTTGGGTAAACTCCCCACCCCCACCCATAAGCGTTTGAAGGAGCATGAGACATACAACTAGTCTCCATTCCTTGATGCTCCCAAATCACGCCGACGTGGGCATACACATCCTCGTCAGTCTGACTACTTATACCCATGAGATTGATTTCTCACTACAATCAGCCGACCTGACAAGGGGCTAGTTGGTACACCTAACCCATCTATGTGGTCGGTTAACCCTCCCCCCCTCCTCCCAAACCTTTCCAGAGGATCGATTCCACTCATGTTGCGGATGACATCTCATGAAATGCTAAATAGCATACGTGGCATATCTTCCAAGTGATCATCGACTATCCATCGGTGAGCAACACAAAAAAAAAGGACTCACATCTATTCTGATTGGCTTGCACTTGCTTAATCCATGAGATGCACCAAAAACAGCTCCATGGTTTAGACAAGTGGAAGCCTTTCAAAATTGATGATCACTACCACACAAGGAATGTCAGCTGCCTCCACCTATTAGCAGGTAGCCTGTACAACAGATCAGGCAGACAAGAGCTCTCTGCCTATTCCAACAATCTCAATCAATTTATTGAGTCTAGTTGCCAGCAAAAATAAACAGACAGGCTTGACTTGCTGCCACACCATTTGTTTTCTAAGGTATGAACGAAAGTCGCCTTTTGAGATTGATTTCTCTCTAACACAACTTGACCCGGAGGCTAGTGGTCAACTAACCCGACTAGGAGGGATAGTTCGCCTCCCTCTCCAAGAGGTCCATCCTTTGAATTCTCTGATTAGGACCAGGTGAACTCCACAAAGCCGACCGTCCAAACAAGCTTGCACCAGCACTTAGCAAGGTAACACCCATCCATCGGCAGACGCATGACGGCACCCTGGTGGTGACACACAACCATGTGTGGTATGACACCTTTCCACCAATGGTGGCGACACCCGGTCGTCGAATAGACAGCACCCAAAGTGGTGACACCGGTAGTGTAATGACATAGCACCACAATGGCGACACCCGGCCGTCGGCCCTTGACATGACACCAATTGCAATTGGCGACCACGGTGGTGACGTAAACATGGCACCCAACGACAATAACATACATAGATGTCGACTAATCCGGTGTGGCACAAATTCGTAGTAAGCGGACTAACGATAATAGTTCAAGCACTACTCCTTTGGACTAGAGCTTAAGCGGGGACAAACCTAGTAAAGAGTTCAATGATTGCAAAGCGTCGTTTAGAGATTAACGCTACATGGCGCATGATTTATGAATATATCGACTCTCCATCATGAACTACGTTTTAGTATAAATTCTAAGAACAATGCATCTTTAACTTCATGTGTTATTCACTACTTTGAGCTACTTTACTCATGTATGATCATTTTAATCGAATACTTATGTATTTGAGATCATGTTTATTGCAACTATCATCAAGTTCAAATCGAGACATAACATCCCATAGCCTCTGCATTTCGAGACATCGAGAACAACCCGAAATAAAATCAAGGCCCTGATAAACATACATGATCCGACCTACGAGGTATAAACGAACAACAATGTTCAAATCGAATGACGAGAAATCTTGGGAAGTCGAATCCGGTATGGAGGCGACATCGACATAAGCGACAAAGAAATAACTCATAAGACAACATCCGAGTTTCACAATCAACATGAAACTACTAGCGGTACCGACTCCATCAACACCTCCGAGCAACCATCGGTGACCAGGAACTCCACCCCATGCTCGATCGAGATACATTTCACACATCTTGACCTCTCTTGATAGTAGCTAACGGACTCCCTCTCTTTATAGCTTTCAAATAGAATCCACGCTCATCGGGATCGACTAATGGTCTCCATTTAACTTTAGTTTAAATAGCAACTCGACCTCTTGTTCTCCTCCTCGAACCCGTGAATGATGGTGTGCCACATGATGTATTTCTTGATTTGGACTCGAGAGATGGTCAATCGCTCTAGTCCATTGGAGATCTCTTATCCCATTAACCACCTTATCCCCATCACCTAGCATGTCCTTCCGTACATGAGTACTGCAAGGAAGAATGCTCGAATGCTAGTCGATCCGAAAATGAAAGAAAGTAAAGCACACAAAATGGCACGATCAAACTCACAAGTAGGTTTCCTGGCTCACGCTAAGTCGGTAGGCTTCGAATACATTCTTGCTCACCGAAAGTATCTTTCCTTCAAAGCCGACTGTCGACGCTGATATTGATCGCGCCATCAACTCCACTCGAGTTAGTTTGAACCGGCCCCTGTCGATGAGACATCCTTCACGGTGTAGAAGTGAAAAAAATTAAACCGGACATCTGAACATTCATGACCTCAATAACCTCCAAGCATTGGGCATCGGTGACCAGTGCGACCTTGAGATAATTGAACACATCGACTACGAACTTGGGAAGCGGAGTGAGCCCGATCTTGAAAGCGATTTCATACAAGCACACCATCCGGGATGTCCCAATCATTCATTTGGTCCGCATAGGGAAGGCGAGATCCGGCTTCTGAATCCGTAGAGACCCTCATGTATGACATGTCGCCTCAGTAAAATTGATGGTGGATTGATGGACGAGGATACCATGGGTTGACCCATGCAAGCAAAGACCCATTATGCGAGTCTTGGCGATAACTGTTGGTCCAGATAACAGCAAAGTAAAAGACTAGAGGGGTGAATAGTCTTTAAAACTTTTGTCGATAAACCAGTTCTGAAACACAGGGGTTTGATACTTAGATTGAGCGGAAGACTTTAAGATAGGTAAGTCTGAAACAATAAGTATGTGTGTGCCTTTGAAAGATAAATCTGAGAAAGGTAAATAACACAAGTATAGTGGTATCTGGAGGTGGCGTAATCCTCCACTAATCCACTTTACGAGACCTAGAATTCACTAAACAGATAATTGAGTTCACCTTACAAAACCCTATTCTAAGATTCTTAAACAATTGGTTCCCAACCAAATGTTCCCCCTGAGTTATTCCCTGACTCCTGAAGCTAAGTACTTCCTCTACTCGGATAACCTTGGAGTTATTCCTTGATTTCCCAAATCAAGTACTTCCTCTACTCACGCCTTGATGGTGTTGGTTATAAAGTTTGTCGGAGAGGCTTCTTGTATAACTTTTCGGTTATGTTTCCGGAGAGCTAATAGAACAAGACTACTTAATACACTTGTTGGGTGTATGGCAATGCTCTTCTTGACAGTAATTGATGTCCGATTACGGAGAATGAGCTTGAAAGGTTATCGATAGTTCAACTCTTTCACGAATAACAATCTCTTGTTAAGGTTCGGACAACTTAGAACGACTAGTGATTCTTCAAACAGAAAGCTTTTCGAGAAAGGGTAGTAGAGTGCTTGAGAATACTTTGCTAGATTGTAAGTTTGCAAGTTAGATCGTTCTTGATTTGTATTTCTCAACATCTAAGTGTGTAATATTTATAGATGAATTAGAGAGTCGTTGGGATGTTATCCGTTAGACACAATTCAAATTAGATCTATACTTATCTTGAAATGAGTACTCGAAGTCCTTGTCTCATATCTGGAGAGGACTCCTTTAGCGACTTTACCAATGCAATTAATGTACATGTACTATTTCTTGTCATGTAGTCTTCAGCGGATACATGAGCCTTTCGATGGCTTGCATGCTCCATACTCATTATGTCATATGTTCAGAATCATGTTTCAAAAGTAACTAAATGCACTTAAGAAAGGATTAAGGACATAGTCTTTCAAAGTGAGACTAAACCTTGGTGTCTTCATAAATCTTGTGCAATCTCCGGTCTTGTAATCTTAGGAAAAGCTCCATTGCTAGGATTGATCTTCATGGTCTTCTTGGAAATAAAAATTACACTCGAGACCTATAATCCTAATACAAGATTTACTAGACTAATCATACTCGGTGATTTCCTCTTTTACAATGTTCAAGTGAACAAGAGTACTTAATCACCTTTACGGCTAAGATAAGAACATGTGATGAATGATCAAAATACTAACGATATTCCTAACACAACCAGGTCATTTGTGAACACACAACCATTTGTTGAACACCTCCATAATCTACCTACATACAAGTTTAAACAATAAGAAAGCTCCATTCAAAATTCATGGAAAAGTCCACTCAGTTCGACATCAAATTTACAAGCCGATGACACGACAAACCTCAATCAACACACTTCTATTGGAACTAATTTTTAGCATGCAAATCTGACACCCATCCGACATAGACCGAATAGATATATAACATCATCAATATGTATGCGAGCAAGGTATCGATATACTAGCTCTACAACAATCCATCAACATATTCATTTGCAAACAAAACATTCTGACGAATATTTCCAAAAGCAAGACTAAAATATCCATAAACATATTCATTACTTAAAAATGGGCGACGTCACATAATTTAATATCAATCGATTTCACGAATACCGGTTGAATATTCTATCCCGCTAAACAAAAGTGGTCAAACCTTCCACGCTCTACGCCTTGGATTTATTGTGTTGTACTGTTCAGGTTGAGTCCATAAGGACTCCATAGGACACCCATATTCGGGACCGTATAAGCCCGTGACATGAAATGCACCAAAACCAAAGCCAGCCAATTTTGAGAGAAATAAATGAATTCCAAAGATCTTAGGCGAATCCAAAGAGGGTTTTCCTCAGACGTTCATCGTAAAATATTTCTAGATCCTAATAGACCCGATGCAGATAGGCGCAAAAGCATAAGCGAAAACATAATATAATACCCCGACTACACCACTCAGAACTCTAAATACCCGGATTCGTTGCAGTCCCCCAGAATACTCAACCTCCCAGAATTGGTTATTCCTAAACCAGTCATGAAGGGTATAACGAACATTCCCTGTCTCCACATTGGATCAAGAACAGGTCGGAAGGGTCAAAACAGCTAATTCATACAAAGCCATTGAGCCCAACCAAGAAACAGAGTCAGATGCATTATATGAGCAAAGCAGCCGTCGGGATCATTCAATACAACGGATGAACATCGATACCAAGGCAAACCCATGGAAAATACCCTTTCTCAAAGAAAAATACACTAACTAACTTTTATTGCATTGGAAAAGACTATACTCGACTATCCTATAGACCTCCTTCTTAAGTGGATTATTTCCTAACAAGAGTTAGGTTATATTCTATTCATTAGGAAAAAGAGAAGCAGATTTATTCTATACTCGATAAGCACCAATATGCAATGGGGTTGATACCATTTTCTATGAGTAAATGCTGTCTATCTCAGATTTATCATTGAAGGGACTATTTGTCTATCTTTCCTCTTGTATGGACAAATTATAGATTGGAAAAATAAATACGATAAAGACAATATTATAACAGACAACAATTCTTACGTTTCCACATCAAAGTGAAAGATAATATTCCGCGTTTCCTTTCCATTATGCCTGTTGGTGTTCCACAACTATCTTTCCTAATTCCTCGAACAACGGAAGGCGAAGACGACAAGAAGGATGACTCTTGGGTTGACCTACAGGTCGACTTGTCGATATATTGGGTCCTATGGGATTTCCCGTTCTCTCTCCTAATCGAGATATCCTTTCTTTCGCCAAGCAAAATAAATGGAATCATCCAAAAGTGGAGCGTGAAATCCATTGTCAGATTAAGTACTATTTTCAATTAGAAAAATTTATGGTTGACTTTGGTTGGACTCAAAATGAAGCATCCGCATCCTTAGAAAAAACCCAATTTGAAATAGATCTATGATTGGCTGACGTGTATCATAAGCGATTCTCGGTTCTTATTTGGAAAGTCATAACAAAAAGAAATGGTGGCGACAAGATTTGTCCTATATGCACAAAAAGGCGATATCTTTACCCGAGTAGAGCATAAACCTAAAAACATAAAAGAGACCCATTCAGAACAAGAAAATCCCATCGTGATTTGAATTGAATCTCGATGAAACAATATATCAATGAGAAGTTAATTCAATAAGTTTTTGACTTATTTTTATTTTAGTTTAGAAGGAAGAAATAAGTCAATTTTTTTATTGAAAATCTAAAAAAGCCCTTTCGTTCCAAGTTGGAAAAACTTGCTTTGCTAGAAAAAGCATAGAAAAAAAAAAAGAGAAACCTTGGAATCTATACATTGATTCTTTTCTTGAACCGTATGCATCAAAGGTGCATGTACGGTTCGTGAAACCAATTTGACCTAATCAACCGACTTTCTCACCAACGATTCCTTTTTGTGGGCGATGATATTGATCCAGTCCATGAATCATCTTTGTAGGGCTTATAACAATTTACGGCATCGAGAATAAGGAAGAAATTATTCATTGTTATATAAACTCCAATGGCGGATGCAATAGTGGGCTAGCTATTTTTATGCTTAACAACAGGATCGACCCCGTCCATACAATATGCGAGGAACCGCCATATCCATGGCATCTTTATATTGTCTGGAGGAGTAAGTACAACGCCTAGCATTCCCTCACGCCTCAATGAGGTTTTTATTTGAGAGAAAAAAAACTATGCCTTCGCCATATGAACATTAAGTAATAATAGCATGGCACTTTCAATTCGATATGAAAAATTTTTGTATTGGTTTTTTTTCAAAAAATTTGATTAGGTATCGAGAGAGTAGTATGAGATAAAAGGTATTTCGATTTTGTTTTATCTACCGAAGTCCAATTTAGCGTACAAACTTTTTGTTTTCACACAAGGGCTCTTAAATTAAGTTCTAAAAAGAGTGCGAAAAACAAGATTTTTCCTTTTTTAGTTGGATCAAAAAGAAACTTTGGGATTGCTTCAATCAAAAAAAGAATCCATTTGAAAATAGAAAGCAGCGGAGCCATCATAGTATTTTTTTAACAACGCGAAAAGAAGGGTGGCATTTGATCTTTTATTTAACCGCTTTGGGCTGATAGATTCTAGTTTTATCTTTGGAATCGAAAGTCGAGCCAATTTAAGTCAGAGCCGTATGCAATGTAAAAAAATGATGCCCGTACGGTTGTGGAATTCTATCTTTTTCCTATTTAGTCTTTATCTTTACTTTTCTGCTCGTTTCATCACACCGATAGAGAAACCTTCTATCATCGTGGGTAATGATCCATCACCGTTAGTTCTTATTTGGACTACGACAGGAATAAGTGCCTCGACCTAAAGCAGATATTGTCGATCCACGCCCGAATATATGGGTATCACGCAACGACGAAGCAACCTCCTTGGATTATAGCTATCGACCGGAGAGACGCCTTTATGACACAAGAAGCAGTAGCTTACGGAATTGTCGATGTTGTAGGATTCAAAATTGAAATCTAGCCTTTTTTTTTTTTAATTTATTTTTTTTTTTATTTTTTTATAAAAAAATAGTTAAGATTATAGAACAAAATGATTCATATAAATGCGATTTGAATGCAAAATGGATGGGCATTCTACTTAGAATTTTATTCAAACTCTCTCTATATAATAGATAGAAAAAATTAGAAAAAAGACAGAAAAAATTAGAAAAATTCAGAAAAATCCGGTTAGGATCAATCTAAACCAGCCCATGAGATATATTATATGATTCAACATGCCAACTATTAATAAAATAGAAAATGATTTTCATTATCTCAATTCCCTAATTGACCCGACAGTACCCGTTTTGGGCAAAAAAAAACTATATATATATATATATATATATATATATATATATATATATATATATATATATATATATATATAATCAATTTGCAAATTAAAATAATAAAAAAATAAAAAACTGAAAATATAGAATTAATTTAAAAAAAGCAAAAAAACAATATAGAATTATTTAAAAAATAAGAAAAAAATGAAGATATGGCCGGTTTTAAAACGACCATATCTCTATTTGGCCGAACCGGCCAGATCATGATATGGCCGGTTTTATATCATATTTCCAGTTTTCGGTTTTTTTTTAATTTTATTTGATTAATTCTATATTTTTAGAAACTTTTGTATAAACGAAATATTTTTCGGAAATAAAATTTCATTCATTATTTTCCGATTTATGTTTAGTGTTGTTATTTTGTGTTCGATCGTGCATGTTAATGTTTTTGTGCTTGCATATAAGAGTTATTTCGATTTTTCGTTAAGTTTGTAAGATTGTTTTTGAGTTGGGCAATTTGTTAAAGTTACAAATATTTTGTGTTGCATTTAGCTGAAAATGTATTGCGTTTAGTATAACTGCACAGGTTCGAACCTTGACATGACCATATTTATTTTTAAGCCCCTTTCGTGCCCAGGAAATTACTGTTGTACCCCTAGACATTGCAGAATTACAATTGTACCTTTCCACCATTTATTCCTATTTTTCCTAGCTCCAGAAATTACCGTTTTGCCCTTGTTACCCTATTTTCTCAGTTTCGACCTTTTAAAACTGGAGTAGAGGCTTTGTGGACTTAGCAAGTGGTGTTATTGGAGGATTTAAGGTCAAGGTAACTTTGGAGAATTTGAGTTGCAAGTTGGAGCTTTGTGGTCTACTAAGTTGGATTCGTATCGACCTTGTGGTAAGGGGAACTCTTACTTTTGCTTCTATTTTTATCGTTATATGTATATGTATGTTTTAAGAATTGATAAACACCTTATGGTTATTATATCAAGGAATGGAACTTGATATAATAGTCTATTCAAGGATCAAGTATGTGTCATAAAATATATTTGTTGTGTGTATTTATGAAAGCTATTTTGTGAAAGCATGGATTATGTGTACATTTAAGCCGATTGTATGCACGGTTTTTGTGACCTTTCGGGATTGTACGTGCTTTGGAGTACTCGGTGTTATGTGTGTGACCCTATTATGTTAGGGGATATGTTATGTGAAAGGCCTGTGGTACCACGGTTTGTGTACCATAGTGTATATTTGATCGAGCTAAATGTGAAGTGTGATTACCGTGACATGTGTTCCATGCAAATTATTTTCGACTATGTTTGATATAAAAGCAGTGTATACATATGTATACTTTTTATATATGTACTTGATCCGGGTAAAAGTGTCGAGGCTCACCCTTACACCTACAGATGTTTAGTGAAGTTACCGTTGATGCAGTGGAGTTGAACAGTGAGCCAGATCTTTGGATTCTATGGAGATTGTTTAGTAGTTATTCGTCTGAGATTTGTATTGTATCGGATGACTTGTAGTATTGAGATTGTTGTTATCTTTTGAGGATTTGTAATTGTTGTAAAGACTATGTAATGGATTTTAGATGCTCTGTTGTACCACTCTGAGATAATTTATGTATTTGAGGATTAATGTGTAGGTTTTGTGGCTCATCTCGATAGATGGTTACCGTCCAAAGCCGATTTGGTTTTGGGCGTGACACTAGTCCTAAAACTCTTAAAGAGTTGAGAGGAATTTTGGGACTCACAGGGTATTACATGAAATTTATCAAGAATTATGCAGTGATTTGCAAACCACTGTATGATCTGCTCAGGAAGGGTGCATTCAAGTGGAGTGACATAGCAGAAGAAGCTTTTCAAAAGCTAAAACATATTATGACCACTGCCCCTGTACTAACTTTGCCTGATTTTTCTAAGCCATTTACTATAGAAACAGATGCATGTGGATGTGGAGTGGGAGTTGTACTTACTTAGGGCAATGGACCCATAGCCAATCTCAGTAAAGCTTTGAGGGTTAAGAGTTAAGCTCTATCAACATATGAAAAAGAATTCCTCGCAATACTTATGGTAGTGGAAAAATGGAAACACTATCTTCAAGGGAATCACTTTATCATAAAACATACCAGCAAAGCTTGAAGCACTTATTGGAGCCGAGAATTACATCAACATTACAACACAAATGTGCTTCTAAATTACTTGGTCTGGATTATGAAATTTTATACAAGAAGGGTAGTGAAAATAAAGCTGCAGATGCTCTCCCAAGGATGAGACGGATAAACCTATCAATCTCTAATTAGAGACGATAAAGTATTCCTCTCTAAATTCGCTGACTTAATTAAAAATTAAAATTCGAGACGGATAAAGCTATCCGTCTCTGAATTTAGCGACGGATAGCTTTATCCGTCGCTAAGCCAGTTAAATAACGGGCTGGAGACTCTTCTTCCCCATTTCTTCTTAGTTTCTCTTTTCTTCTCTTTTCCTTCTCCATTTTTGCCTATTTCTAAGTCCGATCAAAACTCCACCATTCCGTCAATTTTGGACTCTTTTCGAAGCTCGTTGAACAAGAAACTCAGGTGGCCATTCAATTTTATTCTTCTTCGGCTATTTATTCCGTAATTGAAGGTATTAGTCTAAAACACTAACTTTGTTAAATTTGGGATTTTTTTTTTGTAATTTCACTAATTTGAGCAATTGTATGTTTATTATTAGTCTCTACTAACTAGTTTAGCTTATATTAAGTAGTGAGTTAAGCTTGAGGTTGTGCAATTGATAGATTTATTGTGAAATTGAATTGTTAGTATCATGTTAGGATGTTTGTAAGTATGTAGGGTATTTAATTTGATATATTTTCATATGTAGTAGGATTAGGAAGATTTGGTTGAGTATTTGGAGACCATCTAGGATTTTGGTGGTATAATTGGCTCGTATTAACTTAGAAAGAATTAATACTATTTTAATCTATAATTTGTAATTTGAATAGTTAAATGAAAATTTAAAACATATTATAATTAATAATGTAATTATAAACCGGGAATTGGGAAATTGTAATGAAATTCAATATGTAATGCGTATAGTTATAAATCTAATAAATTCAGACGTGTCAGGTTAATCATCTAATGAATTCCGATCGTTCATGGATGTCTGGACCGTTAATAGCAGGATTCATTATACTAATTAATATTCGCTCATTGATAACAAGTTTTGATGCCGCTTCCAAGAAATTAAGTGAAGCAATCAAGGACAAGAGGGAGATCTCGAGGCAAGAAGTGGTCCAAGATCTCGACTAAAGTGGTAAGGCATAGTACTTTGACGAGTTGTGGGTAAGTTTAAACTTTAAGTAAGTTTAAACTTTACAATTATTTATTTGTTTTATACGTTGTTTTAATGTGAGTGCTATGAACGGCACTATATGTGAGTGGTATGTTAGCCACTAAACTTGGGTGTGATATGTTAGCCACCATTGTGTTAGTAAATTTTAGGACAATGTGAGTGGTATGTTAGCCACTATATGTGAGTGGTATGTTAGCCACAAAAATTGGGTGATATGTTAGTCATAATTGAATTTGTTGTGTTATCTTATTAAATTGCTGTCTTTATTTACATTATGTAATTTGGATGTTGTGTGGAATTGTTGTAGAAACACACTTCATTCCCAACGCCTTGCTTCCCCTGTTGTGGTATGTTTTCGAGACTCTGGGGTCAGAGTTGTATAGGAAGAAGATGAGCAAGGTTAAAAACAAGAAAGATTAAGCAACTCCGAGTCCTGTGCTTTGTTGATGCAAAGAGATGGCGGATGTCAGATTACGACAAACCATGTACCCACCACCGCCTCCCGAGTTAGTTACATTCGACTTGTTTTTTTTTCCGCTACTTGATACATTATTTAATCTTCAGACGATATTTGATCTTCAATATATATAATTTGTATTTGTTAACCCTTTCGTTAATTAATACAATTTAATTATTTTGAGTTTATTATTGTAGATTATATTTGTGAAACAGTGAAATCAAAACATGATCCAAATTAAAAAAATTAATAATCAGAAATTAGAGGCGGGTAAATATCCGTTTCTAAAAGGGCAGATTTATGTATTTAAAAATTCAAAAATCCACCTATCCGTCACTAAATTCATCGTTAATTAATTATCCGTCGCTAAAGTACAACGCTGGCTAACTATTTATCCGTCTCTAACGGTCGCTAAATTAGAGACGGATAATTTATCCGTCTCTAAAAAGTTTGCGATGCAAAAATGGCGACGACTTATTTATTCATCGCAAATCCATTAGTGACGGATCGGGAGTCATTAGTGATGATTTATCCGTCGGAACAACTATTTTTTGCAAAGGCACCGTAAAATTGCTCAATGGATGGAGGAAATGAACAAGTTGATCCAAAGAATTTAAGGACAATTTACAAGTGGCTGTAATAGGATGAAAGTGTATGTAGATAAACATAGAACCGAGAGAAGTTTAGAGATTGAAGATGAAGTGTACCTTAAATTGCAACGTTACAGAAAAACTTCTATAGCTGTGAGGAAGAATCTCAAACTTGCTCACAAGTATTAGACCGCCCACTATGGTCGTGAGCTATCGATCATGAGCAATGGTGACCGCCTAGGCGGTCGGAGCGTTGTTCCCAAGTTACCTAAGTCGCCCACTTGTAGATGACGTTGGGGCTGGGCCCCAAATACGGCAGTGTCACCAGCCTGTTGGCTGGTGACACTTGTCCGGTCCTGATTGGACCGAACAATGTTTTTAGTTTTTTCTTTTTTTTTTTAATTTTGAAATTAAAAAAATATAAAAAATATACCAACGACCATATTTTTTCAAGATCTATAAATAGAGATCAGTTTTGATATGTTTCCTCACACCTCAAATTTCACCCTTCTTTCTCTCTTTTAAACTCAAAACACTCTTAATCAACCTTTCCCACTCTCATATGCCAAACGAAAATGTCGCTTCAGATAACAAAAATGTATTTTACGAAGATTCGGATCCCGACTGACTTGAAATGGAAGGCTTCCCAACCGCTGGTTCAAGTAGTTCAAGATGGTGATGGACTTCATGAGCATTGCCTTTCCTCATGTTTCCATCAATCCCCAATCAAGGAGAAGCATGCTCGAACAAACATCAACTGCAAGCGGGAGAAGTGGCATGAGTCCATGGTCGAGAACTACTTCTCTGATAAATGCACGTTCACGCCAAAGCAATTCCGCCGAAGGTTCAGAATGACTCGCCCACTATTCTTGAGGATAGTCCACTGTGGCGCATATGATTGAAAATTCTTCAAAGCAGCCAGATTACCGTAGCAAATGCTATCAAACTTGCAAAAGTGCTCGCAATGATGAGAATGTTTCAGCATATGGTGTAGCCGATGCGTCGATGAGTACACACGATGTATTGAGACTTCGCATTCAAGCTTTAAATAAGTTTTGTGATTCCGTTCTTGCGGTGTTTGGGCAACATACGCGGAGGGCCAACGAGGAAGACATCAAGTAGCTTGTCGCCATCAATAGCGGGTGAGGTTTTCCTGGAATGCATGGATCCATCGACTGTATGCATTGGGAGTGGAAGAACTGCCCTTTGCCATGGAAAGGTCAGTACCAAGGCAAGAGTGGTGCCCCGACACTTGTGCTAGAAGCTGTTGCATCGCACAACACTTTGATCTGGCATTCCTTTTTTGGAGTTTCTGGTAAGTTAAATGATCTTATTGTTGCACGTTCACCGGAATTCGATGATCTACTCAATGGAGTCAAGGCCCCACTGAGTTTGAAGTTAACGGTCATCAGTACTCAATGGGATACTATCTTACTGATGGAATATATCCACCGTGGGCAACATTTGTGAAGTCCATAAAAAATCCTACAACTCATAAAGTAGCAAAGTTTGTGCAAAAACAAGAGCCAGTTCGAAAAGATGTCGAGCGTGCATTTGGATGTCTTCAATCACGTTTTGCCATAATTTGCAACCCAGCATTAGCCCATTTCCATACCATTGCTTGGTAAGATTATGAATACATGTATTTGTCTTTATAACATGATCGTGGAGGATGAAAGTCATACTTATCTCAACGCCAAAACGTACGAGAAGTATATCAAAGAATTCAACAAAGATACTCTTTTTGAAGTCGAAGACGATATGTTTGAGGAGATTCGGTTTACACGTCGGCGATCGGTGATCAACTCCATAGAAGGGTACATGGTCAACAAAAATCAAATGCACAATAGGTTCACTCACTATGCTCTGCAAAAGGATTTGATTGAGCACATTTATAGGAAAACATTCTGAATTATGTTCTACTTGTAGGTGTTAAGTTGTGTATGTGTTTGTATTTCTGTTCGTGTGCTGTTTGTAACTTTTGAATCCATTTTCCTTTCAATAAAAACATCATTTTCACGAGTCGTTTCAATATTCTAACTAAAAAAAATAAAAAAAATAAAAAAATTACAAAAATAAAATAAAATCTACGATTAACCCACGACCGCTACCACAGGTGCGTTTTGTCATGGAGAGGTCGCCCGCGACTCGACCAATTTTTTGGTCACCACAGTTGATAGTCTTATGGTCCTTATAAAGTGATAGCAAAGATTGGCAAGGTGGTTTATAAACTTCAACTGCCACCAACTTCAAGCATCCACCCAGTGTTCCATGTCAGTCTACTCAAGAAAAAGTTTAGTGACAAGTACATTCCATCAACTCAATTCCCAGAATTTGACTCAAGTGGAAACTTCAAGGTTTATCCCTACAAAATCTTGAGTCGAAGAATGGTGCCTAGGAACAACACAACTGTCACTACCAAGTGCTAGTCAATGGATAAACTCAAGTGAATCAGAAGCAACTTGGGAAGAGTTCGACTTCTTGGCAAAATCATTCCGAGTTTGATTCGTATGGAGACAAATCAAGTCAAGGAGAGGAGAATGTTATGATTCAACCATTAAAGAAGAAGTAAAGATCACCATTAAGCCTTTGAAGAAAGCTACATGAGAAATCGCTGAAAATAACGATAAAGTCGCTAATCAACTAACTGATAGAGCGTCCAGTCCAGAGCGTGGTCCAGATCGTGGCTAAAGTCGAGTCAAGGATTAAGTTGTGACGGCTCCTTTAATCCAAGGCTGCTAAATCACTTCAATTCTTCTTTACAGTTATAATAAAACGTCACTGAATGAAAGGATGATTCGATTCACTAATTCTATCTGATTGTATTGTGCCCTGACGTGTCAACACCTTTCCGTACATTTATAGCCGTTTATGGTATCTTTTCCTATAAGTATGTAACACAATTTATTTGTTCTTATAATGAGAATTGTTATAGTTGTAGTTTAAACCTTCTCATCTTCTCTTTAGTTGCTTTTTGCGCTCTTCTTTTCTGGCTCAGAAACTCATCTATTCGGCCAATATATTTTACGCCATAATTTGGTTCAGTCAGCTCAAAAGCTCATTGAGTGTAGACGTAAGAGACAGAAATCCTCGTTAATATTGTCAAGATTGCTAGGGACGCAACACAACCCTAGGCAATTGATCTTGTAAAAGATAGTCAAAGGGAAATCTTGTTCCCATGAGTCAACAAAGTTGCTGCATCCGCGTCTAAAATTACTCCGTAGTAAAAAGTAACAATCCATGTCTAAACCTCGCACTTCCCCGACGTTGAGGAAGAGCCATGAGATTGAATCGACGGTTACTGAATCCGGCTTATATAGCTGAGCTTCAGCAACAAACCTTTCTCTTCCAAGCGGTTTTCCCAATTTGGCAGTTGTGCAGAGTTCTGCCATAAGGTGCGTGCTGTTCTACGCTTTGATGAATTTATGCTTTCCTGTTTGTTTTTTTGACCTAATTGAAGTCTGAGACTTGTATATGGTACGATTGATAGGAACAATACGGTTGTTTAGTTGTTTGTGAATTTTATTGAGGCTTCAATTTTGTTTATTGTGTATCTAATGTTTTCTGCAGGTTACAACATGGAAAATGGATTAACGAATGGACAGGTTAATGATGGCGAAAATGGACAGGTTAATAATTTTGGATTAATTGTTGATGCTCTCGAAGAAGTAACGGAAGTGCTGACTGCAATGGTGGAAGAAACGAAAGTGCTGGATAAGGATGTCACGGATCATATCAACATCGTTGCAATGGAAATGCATGCAGACTATATTGGTCTGGTGGAACGAATTGACCAGATAGAAGCAAAGATAGGATTGTTGGCTGCTGATCTGACTCTACTGGTTCAAATGCTTCGGGGTGGAAATCTGGCGCAGCAGCCCCAGCAACTGGAGTAGCCTTCAAATGATAGACTCATTATTGAGTATATGAGGATTATATGCAATATAGCTCTTGTGATGTCTTTTTAGAGAAAATACTGTATGATCGAATACTATACAATGTTGATTTGGTGTATGATTGACACTATACAAATGTTATGTCTGGTGTATTTTACTGATTTTAAATAGAAGTACATATAATTGAGTACTATGCAATGTGGGCATCACGTTTTGTATTGTTCCATTCTCATTATCAAAGCACCTATTTCTATTTTCATTCTTGTTTCTTTATAGAATTTACAGATGCTTTAGTGAAGTTTCAGTCGGATAAATCTTCTGAGCATGACATCGAATTTATCGGAAGCAGATGTTCTGCAGCAACGGGTGCGACGTGGGTCTGGAGGAAACGTACCTGCTTCTTGCAAATTAATAGGTACAATCTGAGATCTACTTTCTTGGTATTTCCTGTGCTGAGATTTGTTGAATTTTAGCTAGTCTCCTATTGTAAATATAGTTAATGCATCTTAATTTATCACTTTAGGTACAGAAGGATCAAAGAACAAACGGAAACAGAAGTATATTGAAGTTATATCTTCAGATGATAACTATTCCAGTGGTAATTTTGAGTAGTTATGAATTTTGTTAGAGCATTTAATTTCTGGTAGGTAATTAGTGTATTATCTGAGAAAATTTAACTACGCAAGTATATATTTCAGATGATCTGATTGATACTAGTCTTGCTAAGAAATTCAGGAAAGCATCTTCAATAGGTAATTTGTAAGCTTTCTTGTGGTTCTATCAGTTTGCCTATTTATTTAATATTGGACAGTTGTTTGACGTTTGAACCATTTAGTCCGTAGGAAGATGAAGGTTTCAGCTCCTGTGTCTGATACCTCTGGTAGTCCGGAAATACGTAAGAGGAAAATGAAGAAAAGACTTCGTTATGTAGCTGCTGGTGATTCTTGTAATGTCTAGGACTTTCACTTGGAAGTGTGGTGTACTGTGTTTAATAAATG
Source organism: Plantago major (assembly GCA_026545765.1). Taxonomy (NCBI): domain Eukaryota; kingdom Viridiplantae; phylum Streptophyta; class Magnoliopsida; order Lamiales; family Plantaginaceae; genus Plantago; species Plantago major. Next base: position 70,541 of record JAIFAC010000045.1, read on the forward strand.
TCAGTGGACTAAACTATGACCTGCATATTTTCTTGTTGTTTAGATATGTCTGATGTGGATAAGCGAAGGAATGAATTTGAGATCCCCTGGCGTCCTGATTTCAAAGGTTTTTGTTTATTTAGAATGTATATGAATTAAAATCCTACTTAGTATCTATATTAGAGTATCAACCAATATAATAAGTCCCACTTTGTTTAGCAACTATTAAAAGCGAAACAACTATTAAGATCATAGTTTCTCTTTTCTTTCTTATTCTTCCACGGTTGCTACTCATCTCAACCGCACGGCTGCTACTCATCTCTCAACTGCTTCCTTCAGCTCCGCTTCTTTTCCCACGGCGACGCCTCTCCAACCGGCGCCTCCTTTTGATTTATCCTCTACGGACTCACTGATCGTTCATTATTGGTGTATGCCAAGCCAAATCGCCAATTCCAATATCATATGAAGCGCCGGCTTCGAATTCGTCTTCACATCTTCAGGTATATATAATCACTAATCATACACGAATAGAATTCTTTTTTCATGGGGATTCTTTTATTTGCTTATCTTCTTCTCCATCCAGGTTTGAATTGATCTATTTTGGCTTTACTCTCTATGTCTCTTTTATTTTTAATTTTTGAGGGTTTTTCATGTCTTAGCTACATAATGATTAACAGTGGTTAGTTGAATTATCATTCAATGGTTATTCGACAATGTGGTTGATGTTCTGGTGGCACATTTTTGCTTTCTCATTTTGGGTGAAATTTGGTATGGTAATGGCTTTGGTGATGGACGAATTTTTTTTTTATACTGTCCTACTGCTGACATTTATTTGCAAAGTATTATTGATAGCCTTCGCTAACTAGCCTTAGCATCCCACCTGAGTCCAGATCATGGATAACACATTTCCCAGATTACCAATCGTGTGATGCTCAAGATGTCGTGAACTTGGTCCCGCGTTTGGCCTTGACCTTTATTGATAGTCCATGATCTGATAGTTGGTCATGGATAACCCATCTCCCAGATAATCTACCTTTACTGTTAGCATACTGATTTAATTGTTTCGGATGCTAAATAATGAGAAGTTTCGCTTTCTTGTGCTCACTTATTTTCATATGAGTTTTGGGTCGTCCATTGTATTTGTTGTTTGCTGGGTTTGTCATGTCTCCAAATTCAATTTGGTAAGCTACTCTGTTTTTTTTTGGTATAAATACGACTTGGGTTCGTATTTATTGAAAGTGTTGCAGTTTGTTTACATTATTTTCGGAATTTTAAGTTGTTATATGCTCTCAACCTTCTTGCACCATGATACAATTATTGGAGCTTGATTTCTTTCACAAAAGGTTAGTATGCTGGTGTAGATGACACCATCAGTGAACTTAGGTTTTGAATATGACACCTCGTTTCCAGTATTGATAATCAAAGCTCATTGTTCGGGAGTCAACCTTACCATATATTACCCTGGTTTTAAGGAAACATAGTAATATAAGGTTGTTTAAGTTAGAGTTTGATGACTACACAATTCCTGTCCATGGTTAACGATACATCCCAAGGTCTCACTTGTGAGAGTGTGGTAGAGTTCATATCTTGGATTGTCTTTTTCTTTCCTATTAAATGTCAGTTCTGTGTGGAGATTACTATTTCACTCAATATCTTTGTTGCATTTCTAAAGTAGCATACTTTTACTTGTGTTACTTTCTTATTATTCAATATTCACGGTTGTACTTTTGGTTCTATTGTTTTGAGCAGTTGAATCGGGAGAATTGCTGTTCAAATAATTTCTTGCTTTAACATAGGAAGTACAAGTCATTCGGATGAAAATGAATTCATGTTGCACTCATGGATAAAACTTATGCATAGACTATAATAAGTTTATGAATCTTTGGTTGGGAGTTTTTTTGGAAAGGATTTTCTGTATAACTACTACCTTGTTCAGATCAACATCTCAGTCAAGTTTTCCTCAAGTGTTCCTTTCAGAAATCCATGTTCAATTTTCTAATTTTTTGGTTTATGTCAATAGCTCCTTCGAATAGCCATGTCCAGTTTTCAATTTTGATTGTTACTTTTGCCGGTGAGATGAAACTCATATTGCTTTGTTACTCTTTCAACATTTATCATGCTTTATTTGTTACTCTTTCAGATTAGTACATGGGTTTATATTAATGAATTCCAATAAAGGGATTACTGCACTAGCATTGATTGGTTTTTCTGGCTTTTATCAACATGTGGCTGGATGAATTGCTGATAAGTCCTCTAGCAAGGGGCCAACTGGAATGGATAAGATTGCATGCCATAGACTACACAAAGAAATGCCTCTTCGAGGGGAGCTAATGAGAAACTACAATACTACATGTATGCAGTCCTTTTCTGACTCCATATCAAACTTTTGTTGGTTTGCATGAGATTGTAACCGGTGTCCCTTTGCAGCAATTCAACAGAAGGGTTTCCAGTGTAATAAATAAATATGTTGATACAGCTGGTGTTGGTGGTGCATCTATAGGTGGGATATTAAATTGTTTTAGCCTCAGGGGTGACTCTTTTCCAGGTAACTATCTTATAGACACCATCATTTGCAGCATTTTCTTACTGTGACATTGCATATGCAATGTGTTTTACTGCACTATATATTTATGCATTATATGATCTTTTATATCTATAACAACAATAATTTTTCCATAACTGTGCTAGAGCTTGAATTCTGAAGTTCTGTTTATCCATACGAGGAATAAGATAGGAGTGCAACTGTTTATCTAAAAATGAATAGAAACGCAAACAGTATTCATGTCTATGACCAGGATGTATTATATAGAGATGGTTCACCGTGCTAAGTGCAGTGCCCAAAATGTTGTTAAACGTAATTTATTTTAAACTTGCCAGTGATAAAGATTATATATTGCCAACTTTAATGTACTGCATATACTGTCCCTCCAACTTATTTTGTTGTACTATCAAATGAATGAACGCCTTTCAAGTAACAAACAAGGAGGAAGTAATGAAGGATATGAATCAAGGATCTATCGTAATGCATTTTGTGAACAAAAACATGGCCCCCATGCTCGGAAGAAAATTCAAATTTCTTTGAAGAAACATTTGTTTGCCAACATGAATGTGCGCACGCAACTGCACTTAATTCTTTACGCTGTACTGTTTTTGTGTGTCCTATTGTTCTGTTTTACGCCTCCGTACTATAATTTTACAAACATGCACTTTGGCGATGCTTCTCACCACATAATTTTGTTAATCATGTTCCGCAGTAGCATTATCACTATATATCTAGGATTTAGGATACTTTTGGGATACACTGGTAGAACTTTTTTTAATGGGTGCATATCTTTTCCTTGGTTTCTTGTAAAATTCTAAATAAATGTTGGAAAACCACGGTTGTTGGCTCAAGTGATAAGGGACTTGAGTTCACTTAAGCAAGGTCTCGAGTTCGAGCTTTGTGGATGTAAAATACACTGTTGGGAGAACTCCCCCCCTTAAAAAAAAGGGCCAAACAAAGATTCGCTGGATTAGTCGATGTTGTGGATACCAAAGAGAAATAAAAAATAAATGTTGGAAATGTAGAATTGGTTTTGTTTGGCTCTACTAGACAAATTACATAAACAGTGGCTCATTGCAGAAAGTAGCTGAGTTACTAAAAGAAACTAAATGAGTGTGCAAGTCTGTAGTCTTCTGATATACTATCATGATTTATTTATATGGGCTTGAATAATTGATTCTCCATATTACTATGAGCTTTCAAAATTATTTGTTACTCTGACTTAATGAACTAAATCACAAAAATTAATGGAGAGTTGGTTAGAGATTGCTGAAAGTATTTAGCAACTAAGGAAAAACAAGACACTTTTGTACCTTTTTATGGGGCACAAGTATGAAGTGCTCAAAATTTTCATTAGTTATTCTTCATTCATTCAATTTTAATCATTTCTATATTTGCTATCTTCCAGAAGTTCGTTTGTGAATCCTTTCCATGGAGACTCGTGTGCAATTCATGTTCCATCTCTCACACTGGTTTTGCGAGGAAGAGTTTCGATTGGACGGAACGAAGAATCGAAAACCAGTTGAGGTTGGAAGCTTTGATTGGAAATGCATTGAATTGTTTACAGAATGACAAGGTTGATAAAAGAGAGAGATTGGATTTTCAGATATGGAGGTGGATGGGTTAAAACTTTTAGAAGAGGCGAAATTACACGGTACAACTGTTGTGCTCCCAGCCTCCTACCCTGGTAATTTACTCGATTTTTCGCTTGCAATTGTATTATCGAATTCTTTTTTCGCTTCTCACTAAATTTGTTGTTCAAGTTTAGACATGGTAATTGGTTATATTTTGCAAGTACATATTGGTAAGGATGTGAGGTTTTAGTTGTATTCTGGCTTTTGTTGCAGAGTAGTGGTATGTTTAGCTGATTTTGTGTACCAATTGTTTTTTAGGTTTCTCGAAACTTGTACAAATTCGTTGGCATTCAATGTGTCGTGTTAAGTGTATATATTGGTATTATGTGAGCCTTCAATTCAGATCTCGATGATGCTGGAGATTAGTTTAGTTCTATATAGCTGGTTATAGTTTTATTGCTGCTGTACTTTTAGTGATAGGTTAAGCAAATTGACTCTCGGAATGAGGTGGAGGGTAAGTATGCTTTCGTGTACTCTAAATCGGAGATGGTTTCGAAGAAAGTGCTGGTTAGATGTATCGTCAAGAACTGGAGGATGATGATCTGATTGGCGAGGACTTGGGAGACGGCTAACCATTGGTGCTGCTCCTCGGCCCAAAGTCCGCAATTACCTCATCCACCATACCTAAGAAGGTCGAGGGCCATGGCTTTCGTGATGAAGTATCTGCTGAAGCTGAGCGCAATGCCCGAATTTCTGATGGATACATGATGCATTGAGAGAGATTCTTGTATGATTTCAAAAAGCTGTGATGGCTGCAGTATAATTATATGAATCTCTGATCAGTTAATCATTGTTGGATGAATGGTCACCTCTTTTCTCTGTTTATTTTGTATAAAACCCTTTTAAAGTATGATCAAAACTAAAATAGATATATGAAGTTGAAACAGTCCCAAGAAGAGAAAAAATACCTTGCGCTTACGTGTGTGCCACGATCACTAAGTGGTGCCACCCAAAGGCAAAAGCTGAAGATGGAGAGAGTTGTCCAATGAAGACATCAGTGGGGATGAAGATAACTATACAGTGAGTGACCAGTTTATGCCCCATGAAGATAGCCTGGTGCTTTTGTTTTCTTGATTTTGTTAAAATGTAATCTCCGTGAGAACGCATATCAGGAAATCATGCAGAGTCCTTTTTTGTGTTGCAGGTCAGCATAGCCAACAGGAACAGACCTAGTAAAAATGGAAACTGAACAAGAAGTGAAGGGACGAGAATGGGTTCTGCAAAAGAAGGATCAAATGCGAAGAAACGGGTATGGTGTTCCAGCTGACACAAAATACACTGTACGCAAGCCTTCCTTAAGACTTCTCTCTACCATGGCACGCATCAGCAGATTGGATTGGCTACGAAATTCTGTAATCCCGGCTTCCCAAATTCAAACGTTTGGCTCATTCAGCTCTTCGAATTTATGCTTCTACCCATTCTCCTTCTCCTTCTTCCTCTGGACTTCTAACCAGTCCTCCATTAAGACTTCTTTCTCCCATGGCGTGCATCAACAGATCGGATTTAGACATCTTTGTTCCAGTTCTGTCCTCCTCTATAGAAGATACTACAAAATCCCCAAATTTTCTACCACAATTTTGATGTGATTGGCCTGAAAATTACGAACCTCTCATCGGAAAAACGAATCATGTCAGAAAAACACGAGGTGTGTAATACTAGAATTTATGTTAGTAACTTACTATTGGCTTCGAACTGAGTAGTTTTGTTTTCGGATCAAGTGCTATGGAGTTTTTAAGGCTGACGAATTTAATTGTTCTTGATCTTTCTACTGGTTACTTGGTACAGCTTTTATCTCTGAGTTGTCGATGACGCGCCTGAAATCTTTGTTTGAATCACTAGGCTTAAGAAGATAGTTATTAAAATATTTATGAGGTTGTTGTACTGTTTCTGTTCTGCTCCTTTTATTTGATTTAATCTGCTATTTCTTACTGGAATGGTCTGTATAGTCTGGATAGTCACAATCAGAGGCGTGTTGGACATGTTACATCTCTTCTGCAAGCTCATTGTTTTTGTGTGCCAATAGAATTGAATCATCTGAATCATGCTCTTGAAAGTTGTATCTTGAGCTCCTGAGTTAGGTAATTGGCCATATAAGTATTTGCATTCTGTTTGCGTATCTTCTAATTGCAATGCATTTCGCTTCAAACTTTATAGTTTTACCTGCAATGTTCCTTTTGTCACGTCTCTAACTAAAATCTTTACTATTTGGATGTAGAGTTTCAGAAGTGTTGAGGAGAAGGCAGATTGGTCTAGATTAGTACTGCCGATAAGGAGATTTGCAGTGACCATTTTATTGCATTTATTTTTATGAGTAGAGGAACAAAGGCCTAATTAGTGAATCCATTTACAAGTTAGTTTGTACATTTGCAGTTTTAATTACTAGTGAACTTGTTGGTACTTGTTAGTAAATGGAGTGGCCCTTTGTCGGGTAGGAAGGGAGAAGTTTGAGCTTGCATAATGCCATCGTGCTATATTTCTATATTTTCTATATGTAGTGTCAATTCTTCTAGGGACGAATGCCTGTGATTTTCCTTCCCAGATAGAGGTTATGTCCATATTTTTACGAAGTTGAACTATTTATTATATATTTTATAAATAAAAAATTAGTTATTATCACAATGGTATTATAATTAACTTATATCTTATGGGCATGTTAATTATTCAAAAATTAATATGTAATCAATCATATCCCAATTGTAGATAAACTGACTTTAGATCTTAGAAATGAATCATACTCCTCCATCCCGGCTAATATGGACACATATTCATTTATGTATCGCTCCACTTAATTTAGTCTCATTACAAAAATAAAGAAAAAGACACACACTAACTCCCACCAAGTTAACTATCTCTCTTACTTTTTTCATTATTTATCATTATATATCTTATCCTCATATATTTTTCATTCTCAGATTCATTTCTTTCCAACAACAAATAATAAACAATTGATTTTTTTTAAAATAGTGCGAAAAAATGTACCAATAGAGTATTAAATTAATCACACGTGGTGGTATTTAAAGGAGGCCTATTTTAACGCTGACCATACAAAGCCTAATTCATATTCATAGCTTAGAATAGGTTCCATAGTTTCTAATACTCCATCCGTCTTAGAACTTGATACATTGTGGTTGACGTAGCTTTACGCTAAAATTTAAAGAATGATAAAGTATGAAACGGTGGAGGAAAGTGTACTTTAGTTGCAAAACGTGTAATTTACGGTAAAGTTGAAATTGTTTATTATTTGTCGGGTGTGAGGTAGCTTCTTTTTTAGTAATGATAAAGTTCTATGACGGTTAAAAATGACAAATGTATGAAGCTCATGACATAGGAGTACAATTCATCACCAAGTCTATGGTCCTAATACCGTAATAGCTTAACATGCATCCATATCAGTTGTACTAATTCACAAATTTTTAGATCATTTGTATTAATAATAATTGAAGTTGTATTAAATCTTAACCGTCAGATTATTGTAAAAAATTGTACAATGACAAATTTTGTAATTTACTATATAAGCATGGTTATAATGGCATTTACATCCAAATTAGTTAATATATATTCATTCTTAAAATTTAAAACTAAAATAAAGATCTTAACATAATTTCTTTTCCGTTTAACAATCACACTGTTCCTTTTTTATTTTAAACATATTCATTATTTCCCCAATATTGTATTATGAACCCTAATCATTGAGTTTCTCTAATTTCAATCAATTTTGTCCATCACCAAAGTAATAACCAATAAGAACATGAAGAATGATGATGGTCTTCGATCTGCTGGACAAGTGAATTTTGTGTGAATTGGATCCCTTTATGGCTCTTCCATCCACTCTTTTCCTTCTTTCTCTTCCATTTAAATGGACGGTGGAACAGAAGTATAGAAAACAAAGGCTATGATCGGAGCCAATACAAAGAGGGGACTCAATCGTAATCGCTCTAGATTATTTTCCGCAAATCTCTTTAATCGTCATGCTATGTGACGGAAGATTAATAAAATTAGGGTTCTTCATTTTTTGGGTAAAAAGATTTTACTTTTTGAAAGATAATGGAAATGTTGGATTTAGTTTTAGGATTAATAAAATTAGGGTCCGTGCAAATGTTGGTTTTAGTTTTCGTATATAATGGAAGATTATTTTAATTTGAAGATTTAAATTATAATATCTATTTTAAATGGTTTACTAGTACTATCTGTGGCGTTGCCACGGCATATGATTTAGTTTCAATTAGAAATAAGTTTAGAAAAAAACATATCAAATAAACAATAAGTCATATATAAATATTTAAAGGTTGAATACATTGAATTATTTGAAATAGAATTAATGCAGAGTCAATGTATAACAATCGCAGTAGGTATATCAATAATCACCAACTACAAAACAATATATAAAAAAATAGTTAGTATTGAAATTAAAATGATTGAATTTTGATAATTTAAAGTTAGAGTTATTTAATATAATAAAGCATACCTCAAAGATTTCTACACACCTCTTTGTACACGACGTTAGTCTTCGTATTTGTTCGATTTTGCCTTCCTCATCTAGGACTAAAACCTTGAGACCTTTCTTGCTCGTGACTCTAGAAAACGCCACATGGAGCTGACCATGACTGAAAACAGGGTTTGAGAGATAAATTCCAACATTAGATAACGATTGTCCTTGACTCTTATATATAGTCATTGCATAATAAATTGATATAGGAAATTCTTCATTAAATCTAACAGGAAACTTGGTAAGATCCGAAGGTGTGAGTACCATCCTAGGTATAAAAACCTTTACTCCAGAGTTATTTCCATGTAGATCTTCGCCTAAAAAACGTGATTGCCAATTCCAATAACAATCAACCTAGTTTCATTACAAAGCTCTACAGACTGATTAATGTTCCTAAGAAGTATTATATGACAACCAACCTTAAGTCGAATTATATGATTTGGTATTCCAGAAGTCCTAATAGTGTTTAGAAACTCGATAAAATATACAACTTCAACTTCTCTATTGACGATATCATCTTCGTCAGGGCATATGCTATCTGAACTCATGAAGGGCATCTCCAAGAGACATGATATAATCCTTGACTTCCTGAACTATCTCATTGTCGGAGCAAGAATAACTCTATCCTGGAAGTACTGACCATCACTAACATGGTCTAATATGCTAGGATAAGTGCTCTCAACTATTGCATCAATTGGTTCACCAGTAGAACGAATCAAAATATCATCAGGAAATTTAAATTCTACCTCACCATCATTATCACGACCAACTTCACCATCTCCAACCTTTAACAACCAATCAACAAACACCCTAACACTCTCAATCTCAACATGTGAGCGCCCAGACTGTTATTGAATAAAATAAATTAAACATACTTAATATAAAAAATAATTCATATGCATTTCAAATATATAAATTGTATTTAAAAACTTATAATTAATATAAAATGTTAGAAAAATACCTGCGGGCACATGTTCTTAGTAAGCTTCAACACATGACACGAACTCCAAAGCTTCTTCAATGAGCAAAAAGATGCGTGGACTATGTCCTGCTTGCTACCCTTAGGTATGACTGACAATATCTGTCTAAAATCTCAAAAAAAAAAAAAAAAAAACACGACAACCAATCCACCAAATGGCTTGTTCGATTCTCTACCATGTTGACATCTCATTATGTCCTCGATCATCGCGTCAAGAGCCACAAAACAAAACTTATTAGTCATGGGTGCCTCATCCCAAATTATTAACTTTACATTCTTCAAGAGTCTCAGAAGATTGTTGTCGGGGTTATCCTATCGCATTTAGTAGTTTCATCGACCTACAAAGGAATACCAATCGAGTGTGACGCCACCGTAAGAAGTAGAAAATCTATACCACTCTCTATGCAACTGGTATAACAATATCACGTCTCCACGTAATGCAGAACACATTGTCTTCCACAAAAATGTCTTTCATGTGCCACCGTAACCATAGAGAAAGAAAACTCCACCACTACCAGAATCGACTGCATCCATATAGTATGGTACACAGTCCTTTGCTCCTCGGTGAGAGATGGATACAAATGGATGTGTTGCTCAATCATATCATCAACATCGCATTTACATTTCTTTAAGTATCAAATTATTCATACCATTATCTTTGACTATACTGTCGGGCATGGGCATAGCTTCAATCTAACTCAAGCTGAATCCATTCCAAGAAAGGAACTCTTCAATCTCAGCAAGAGAAAAATTCTTCAATTCTCGAGCCCTAAATTGAAATTTTGAGAAATAAAGTTAGCATATTAAATACTCCTCCGGTCTTTTAGAAGGTTTAAATTTTGGTTTGGTGTGAATTTTAAGGAAATTGAATAAAATAGTAAATAGATTGTAAAAAGTAAGAGAAAGTATAGAAAAAGTAAGAGAGATCATAGGTAAAGTATGAAAAAGAGTATTTAAAATTAATAAATGTAGATAGTGGATTTTCAAAAAAGGAAACGTTAAACTTTAAAAAAAAACCCAAAATGGCAAAATGTAAACCTTTAAAAAGAACGGAGGGAGTAATATATAAATTTTATTGTAAAAAATTAATTCGAATAGAATATTGACATTTATACCAGGATTATTCAACTTCATTTGCATGATGTACTGGATGTCGTCAGTTCGATACTCCCATGTATTTTTCCAAACATGAACATGCCTAAACATACTATCAGATTGTAAAGGTATGGAACAAATGTCAAAGTAAGCGTCTCGAACCACAAAACCTTGCTTCCCTAATAGCATGCATGGATATATTCTTTGTCGTCATCGAGCAATCCCAAAGTGTAGCATACATCGATGTTAGAAATATCTGTTTAGATTTTGATCAGCAACCTAATGACTTATCTTAGCTCAGAAAGGTGATTAGTACTCTTGGTTCACCTGAACACTGTAAAAGAGGAAACTCACTAAGTATGATAGTCTAGCAAATCTTGTATAGGATGTTAGGTCTCGAAATTTAATTTTTATTTTCTGAAGAAGACCAAGAAGAAGGCATCCAGCAGGAAAAGTTCAACGGATTTGAAGATTTGAAGACTGCACAAGATTGCTGAAGACAAGGGTTTTTCAGATACCTATGTCCAGATATCTTGAAGAAACAAGTGTTTCGAAACACAAGTGTTGCAAAAGATATATGAGAATAAGTGGTTTCTGAAACGAGGAAAGTGCTCACAAATATCTACACTCAGATACCTTGAACACAAACTATGTTTCTGAAAAGAAATATATTATAACAAGTTGTTTCAACAAATGGTATATGAAGTTGTGATAATTTCTGAAAAGGACGTGCAAAGCTTCAGAGAAATCTGATAGTATAAGATCTCTGATACAATGATAGTTCCGTTGGCACTACAGGACAAAGTATAGTACAATGCATTAAATGCGCGGACAAAGATGTATGAATAAAAACGGTAGCTTCTGAAGAAGAAGACAAACATACTACTGTACTATACTCATATATCAATAGTTTGAATTTGATTTAAGCCTAACGGATACTATTCAAACGACAATTAAATTCATCTATAAATATCAACACTTAGACTGCTTGAGAACACACCTTAGAACACACATAACTTACACCAAGAACACTGAATACTCACACAAGCTCTCTCAAGCATACTACTTACCTTCAAGCTTTCTGTTGCGACCAAAGCTCTTGACTCTAAGTAGCACAAAAGTTCTAAGTGTCCTGATCCTTAACAAGCATTGTTATTTGTGAAAGAGTTGAACTAAGATTTCATATCTGAGTATCATTCTCTTAAACACTTATCATAGACTTGGGTCAGTAAAGAACAAGATAACATACATTGCAAAGTGTATTAAGTATACTTGATTCATAGAGCTATCTGAGTAACTGAACAAGTTATTAAAGAAGCTCACCTGACAATTTACCTTGACCAACACCTTAATCGGCGTGGAGTACAGGAAGTACTTAGTTTGGGAAACTAAGGAATAACTCCAAGGTTATTGAGCACAAGAAGTACTTAGTTTGGGAAACTAAGGAATAGCTCAAAAGGTTTCTGAGTACAGGAAGTACTTGGCTGTGAAAGCCGGGAAATAACTCAGGGGGAACACTCGGTTGGGAACCTAGTGTATTTAGGAATCAAGAGAAGATATTTGTAAGGTTACATCATTTATCTATCTTAGTGGATTCTAGGTCTGAGAAAGGCCGAAGTGGATTAGTTGAAGGATTACGCCACCTTCAGATACCACTATAAAAAGACTTGTGTTATTTACTTTCTGCAGTTTATTACTTGCTTTACATATCTTGCAAAGTACGTATGTTAGGAATATCTGTTTAGATTTTGATCAGCAACCTAATGACTTATCAAAGCTCAGAAAGGTGATTAGTACTCTTGGTTCACTTGAACACTGTAAAATAGGAAACTCACTAAGTATGATAGTCTAGCAAATCTTGTATAGGATGTTAGGTCTCGAAATGTAATTTTTATTTTCTGAAGAAGACCAAGAAGAAGGCATCCAGCAGGAAAAGTTCAACGGATTTGAAGATTTGAAGACTACACAAGATTGCTAAAGACAAGGGTTTTTCAGATACCTATGTCCAGATATCTTGAAGAAACAAGTGTTTAGAAACACAAGTGTTGCAAAAGATATCTGAGAATAAGTGATTTCTGAAACGAGGAAAGTGCTCATAGATATCTACACTCAGATACCTTGAATACAAACTATGTTTCTGAAAAGAAATATATTATAACAAGTTGTTTCAACAAATGGTTTCTGAAGTTGTGATAATTTCTGAAAAGGACGTGCAAAGCTTTAGAGAAATCTGATAATATAAGGTCTCTGATACAATGCATAGTTACGTTGGCACTACAGGACAAAGTATAGTACAATGCATTAAATGCGCGGACAGAGATGTCTGAACAAAAATGGTAGCTTCTGAAGAAGAAGACAAACGTACTATTGTACTATACTCAGATATCAATAGTTTGAATTTGATTTAAGCCTAACGGATACTATTCAAACGGCACTCAAATTCATTTATAAATATCAACACTTAGACTGCTTGAGAACACACACTGAACACCTTAGAGCACTGAACTTATATTGAATACTCACACAAGTTCTCTCAAGCATACTACTTACCTTCAAGCTTTCTGTTGCGACCAAAGCTCTTAATTCTAAGTAGCATAAAAGTTCTAAGTGTCCTGATCCTTAACAAGCATTGTTATTTGTGAAAGAGTTGAACTAAGATTTCATATCTGAAATTCATTCTCTTGAACACTTATCATAGACTTGGGTCAGTTTAGAACAAGATACCATACATTGGAAAGTGTATTAAGTATACTTGATTAATAGAGCTATCTGAGTAACTGAACAAGTTATTAAAGAAGCTCACCTGACAACTTACCTTAACCAACACCATTATCGGCCTGGAGTATAGGAAGTACTTAGTTTGGGAAACTAAGGAATAGCTCAAAAGGTTTCTAAGCAGAAGTACTCAATGTGAAAGCCCGGGAATAACTCAGGGGGAACACTCTGTTGGGAACCTAGTGTATTTAGGAATCAAGAGAAGATATTTGTAAGGTGAACTCAATTATCTGTCTTAGTGGATTCTAGGTCTGAGAAAGGCCGAAGTGGATTAGTTGAAGGATTACGCCACCTTCAGATACCACTATAAAAGACTTGTGTTATTTACTTTCTGCAGTTTATTACTTGCTTTACTTATCTTGCAAAGTACTTACACTTTTCTTGTCGAAAGCACGTGCACTTATCACGTAAAAGTCTTCCGCTCTTCGAATTAAGTATCAGATATCTTCACAGATATCTGAGAAACTGTGTTTATCGATAAAAGTTTTAAAAGACTATTCCCCCCCCCCTAGTCTTTTACTTTGCCGTTATCTGGACCAACAAGTGGTATCAGAGCAGGAGTTTCCCAAGCCTTCTGCACTGAACCTAGATCCTACTAACTGCTTTTCACCTACACTTGATTTGTTTGTTTAGTGTGTTTGCTGCAGGATGTCTTTAAGTGACGCCCCAATTCTCAAGCCAGAGAATTATGAAAAATGGAAGAACAACATGATGCTCCACCTAGAAGCCATCAGTGATGAAATGATCAAAGTAATAAAGATTGGCCCAATAGTCATTCAACAACTCAAGCAAGTCATAGAGGTTTCTAATGGTAGAGACAGAGAACAAAGTGATGGGTCTTCACAAACAGATTCGTCAACCAGTGGGAGGCCTGCCAGTCAAGTTATTTACGAACCAAAGCCCAGAGACCTCTGGACATCGGAAGATGCCAAGAGAAATCGACTGGATGGTCAGGCTCATAATATCATCATACGTTCTACCTGTAACATACAAGGTAAACTATGGGGTGCAAAAACGGCGAAAGTTTCCTGACAACTGATTGAAGAAATCGGTGCCGGCACTGAGAAAAGAAAGGAAAATTAGTTCGAAGTTTTGAAGCTCAAATTCCAAAACTTTAAACAAGGTCCCACGGAGACTCTTGAAGAACTAGATTTCTTTATAACACTTATGATTGACTTGTCTGCACTTGGTGAAAGTAATAGATATACCCAATCAGAAAAGATTAAGACTATAGTGAGGAGTCTAAACCATAACTGGGAGCACACAAAGTTTTTCTACTTTAACCAAGGAATGCCAGATATCACTCCTGTGGAACTTTTCTCTCACCTTACACATGCTGACTATGAGACAACTCAAAGAGAACAAACAACTGAAAAGTTGTAGAATGTTGCTCTAGTTGCTCAAGGAACTTCTGAAAAGAAGATAAGCAAGGAAGTGACTGAGGATGCGCTTGCTGTAAAGCAAATGGGAAAATATGTCAGTCGAGAAATTGAGAGAAGAAAAGCTAAAGAGAAGCTGAAAAAGCAGCTAGGCTCAAACTATCACCAAGACAAAATATGCAAAGCTCAAATAAGCCGCCCGTAAAGCATCAAGATCGAGGAAGCAAAAATCG
Source organism: Plantago major (assembly GCA_026545765.1). NCBI lineage: Eukaryota > Viridiplantae > Streptophyta > Magnoliopsida > Lamiales > Plantaginaceae > Plantago > Plantago major. The sequence continues at coordinate 85,643 of JAIFAC010000045.1, forward strand.
GAAACAATATCTGTTTCTATTGTCAGAAACCTGGCCATTTCAAGAAGGATTGCCCTGCCTTTAACAATCTAAGGACAGGTGACAAGAAAGACAAAAGAATCTTCAAAAGAAGTCAGAGAGCTATGCTCACTGAAGAAAGGAAAATGATTCAAATCCAACTGGATGCTCAAGATATTGAGTCTGATTCTGAGGATGAGGATTCAAATGATTCCACACTACTTTCCCCAGAAATGTGCGGTGTTTCTGTTGGTCCAGATAACGGCAAAGTAAAAGACTAGGGGGTGAATAGTCTTTAAAACTTTTGTCGATAAAACTATTTCTCGATATTCAATAGATATCCGATACTTAGAATCAGAGCACCAAGACTTAATAAAGATAAGTGCGTAAATGCTAAAGTGTGTGTGTTGAAATGTAAATACGTAAAGGTAAATAATACAAAGTATAGTGGTATCCTGAGGCGAATCCTCCAACTAATCCACTTTGCCCACGAGAGACCTAGAATTCACTAGAATAGATAATTGAGTTCTCCTTACAAAAATCCTATTCTAAGATTCTTAAACAATTCGTTCCCAACCAAATGTTCCCCCGAGTTGTTCCCCGGCCACAAACAAGTACTTCCGCACTCGTAAACCTTTGAGTTATTCCTAGCTTCCCAAGCTAAGTACTTCCTATACTCAATAACCTTGAGTTATTCTTTAGTTTCCCAAATCAAGTACTTCCTATACTCCAGAACCTTGGAGTTGTTCCCCGATTTTTCAAACTAAGTACTTCCAGACTCCACGCCAGCTTATGGTGTTGGTTTTGGTTTGAGTTGTCAGATGAGCTTCTTTAATAACTTATTCAGTTATTCAGATAGCTCTGTGAATCAAGTATACTTAATACACTTTTCAATGTATGGTATCTTGTTCTTTTTACTGACCCAAGTCTTAGATAAATGTTCAAGAGAATGAATCTCAGATACTTAATCTTTCGTTTCAACTCTTTCACAGATAGCTGTGCTTGTTTAGGATCAGGACACTTAGAACTTCAGTGTTACTCAAGATCAAAAGCTTTGGTCTCAACATAAAGCTTTGAGGATAAGTAAGTTGCTTTGAGAGAGTAAGATGTTCAACGTTTTCAAGGTGTGTCGTGTGTCTCTTCAAGCAGTCTAAGTGTTGATATTTATAGATGAATTTGAGTACCGTTTGAATAGTATCCGTTAGGCTCAAATTCGAACTATTGATATCTGTGTATAGTATCAGAAAGGTGTTTGTCTTCTTCTTCGGTCGCCGTTGCTTTTATTCGCATATCTCGTCTGCATTAAATGCATCAGACTATACTTTTGTCATGTAGTGCCAACGAAACTATGCTTTGTATCAGAGACTAGTGTTATCTGATTCTTTGCACGTCCTTATCTTCAATCTTCAGATACCACTTTTATTGAAACAACTTTGTTTGCAATATATATATTTCTTTTTCAGAAATGTGGTTAATGCTCAAGGTATCTGAGAATTGATATCTGGACACTTTCCTTGTTTTCGATAGGTCTTTTATTTCTCGATATCTCTTGTGACGCTTTGTTTAAAACTGCTCGTCTTCAAGATATCCGCTAAGGTATCCAAAAATGCTTTCAGAATCTTGTGCGCTTCTTCAAGTCTTCAATGTCGCTGAGTTTGTTTTGCTTCGATGTCTTCTTCTCGTCTTCTTCATAAAATAAAAATTACATTTTGAGACCTAACATCCTATACAAGATTAGCTAGACTATCATACTTAGTGGGTTTCCTCTTTACAATGTTCAAGTGAACCAAGAGTACTAATCACCTTTCGAGATTAAGATAAGTCATCATGTTGTCGATCAAAATCTAAACAGATATTTCTAATAAAATATCTAACAAATTTCCTAACAAATTTCCCAACAAATTTCCCAACAAATTTCTTTTTGATCACCAACGATGACTATCTAACCTATTACAACTGGATGAGTGAACAATCCAACACTTAATATTTTCTTAAGATCTTCAATTTATTTAATTATGCGTAGTAAACATCAACCAAATCACGAGGTGTGATCTTTACGACAAGTTATCTTTTATAGAATATTATCGAGAGTAAGTTCTTCATAAGTTATAAAAGAGATTACGATAACTTCAATACATAGAACAAGTTTGGCTCAACAAGAAAAATACAAAAACTACATAGTAAATTAGGACAACAGAGTAACCAAGCTCCAAGTAAACATCCTAATAAACTAGTCTTCAAGTCTTCAATCTCTTCAAGTCTTCAACAAGATTTCTATGGATCACCGCAAATTTCCTATCTCCAAACCTTTGATGTCATCGTAATAATCATAGAGAAGTGTTCGACGAGCATCTCAAAGGTGTCTCCGCAAATCCACATACCTCTTTATAGGTTTTGGTAGGATTTTTCGACAAAATGTTTGACCCATAGGTACTTTCCCCACTTCCGTGCATGCTCTATTCGATAACCGAAAGCTTGAAGTATTCAGAGATAATCCTCGATATCCGATGTCACCCTTGTATTGATCTTCGCTAGATAGAACGATTCATGTGGTTCTACAATGAAGTCTTGCTCTTGCCTGTTCTCGTGATATTCGTAATTCGCACGCTATCCGCTTTCCATATGGACATTCATCGAGAGGTCCTTTCTCATGGCTTCAGCTTCGACAACTTCAAAATCCAACTGTGCTTTAATGTGATTGGTGTTGATCAAGGTTGGCTTATCTTTTCTCCATGCCATAAGTTGTTTATGGATTGGTTCTGAAATCTTGAATTTACCAATAGATGCTTAAGTTCCGTAATCCAATAGCCATTTTTCGATTGATGCACCAGACAGAGGAATCATTGTCATACTTCACATACTCTATTTTGGCTTCTTCTAGCCGAGTGGAAGTCGACTTTGTCTTTGCTCAGCCTCACTGCTCTTTCTCCGCCTTGAATTCTCTTTCGGTTGTTGTTGAAGAACCACCGGATAGACTTGGTATTTCCAGAGGGTGTTTTAGCTGTTAGGGGCTTTGCAGCTATGGGCTCAGTTAGGCTTTCAATTTTTCTTTTCTTGTGAAGAGGAGCTTCATCTTCATCAGTTTCTTCATCATCATCAAGATTAAATCTTGTGTGAGTTTTACGTTCTTCTTCATTGCTGTGGACTTGATTTGACCTTCTTCTTCTTCTTCGTAAGATTCATCAATCCTTTAACTTGTCTTCTCCTCGAGCCTCGTACCTGGAGGTCTCTGCTATGGTCCTTGTTATCATTTTAGTTCCTTCAAGAGGTTTTCGAAGCAAATACTATTTGCAAAGCACTGGCTTGAGGAGGGTTCATTGATTCGAGTAGTGGCCGAAGTTTTCATGTTTCTTCTTCCTTTCGAGCCGCACTCCTGAGATTTCTTCTTGTTTTCTTCTCCTTCTTCCCATTCCCCGACTTTGAGGTCCAGATTTGTACATTCTTTCCCCTTAGTCATTGTCATCGACTCAACCTCATAAAGGAATCGAGAGAGAGTTAAAGTGCCCTTGTAAATAATTATAGGCAAGGACTAACTTCAAGTTCGCTTTGAGCTCCTGATTTTGCTTGATAAGTCCATTGTCCTTATCAAGGAGCTCGCCAATGGGCCTAGGATGGCATCCGCTTCCAAAGCAGTAACTTGCCTCTTGGAAAGATTTTTCGCTTAAAGACGATCATCATCCCTTTATCATTCCCAGATCTTTCGAGAAATGACTATGCTAGTTGTTCTCCGAGTGATGAGCTCAAAGGAACTTTCTCATTTCGTAGGGGACGAGGCAATTACTTCCTTGTTCTGAAGACATCTCCTTGTTCGATGAGCCAAGATTGCACCTGCTCATGTATTCATTGGAGTGGACATTTCGCGCTTGCTGAAAATTGTAGGAGCAATCAGCTTCCTTTTCAAGTGAGAAACCGCTAGATGTTCATTGCGGTGCTCTACTAAAGTCTTGTCTTCTTCATCATCTGAGTAATCAGCCCAGTGTTCTTCATCCTCTTGGACATTTTCATCGATTATATCGAGTCCAGCAACCATCTCAGAGATTGGTTTCTTTCCTTTCTGGGAGGAGGATGGTACTTCTTTTGAAGATGATGCAGCCTTAGCATCATGCTTGACTTCAGATACTTCTTCAGTATCGAGTTCTTTGGTGATATCATGCCCAACATCCCGTAGCTCTTTAACCTCAGAGTAAGCAATCATTTCTTGTAAGTATTGATCTTGTAGTTGATCAAGCTTGTCTCTGGATTTAGCTATTTGATCTTCCAGTTGAAGATGGAGCTGTTGTTCTTCTTCCAACAGTTGTTTGAGTTGAGTAGATCTGGTTTGAGTGTTTAATATTTTCTGATTGGTTTCTTCAGAGAGCTCAACTACTTGTTCAGTAGTAACTGGGTGTTGGTTAGAAGATGGATGAGTAGATTTCTGAGGAGATGGAGACGGAGATTTCTGTGAGGTCTTCTCAGTGTGCTTTTCAAAGAAATGAGGCATCATTTCTTAGTGAAATTCCTCCGCCCCCGTGCAGGGCATCATCATAGTCCTTTTCTGTGGTCATCCTTTTGGTGATGGCTGGGAGGTTCATCGAAGTCATTTTCGTTTATCTCTTCCTCCTCATCATCTTCAGATACAAGATTGATCACTTCAGGAATAGTGATCTTCTGCCCATTAACCTTGAAAGTGCAGTATGCACTTATATTTTGATAATCTTGTCTTTCAATAATCAGTTCCAAGTTTGTGTTTATTGTTGTTTGTGAAGCTGCAGGATTATCAATGTTGTATAACATTGTGACAGGATAGAATTCAATGTTGGCATAACATAGAAGATATAGCATTGCAGCAGACATCGAAGACAAAGCACATCGATGATACTGGACGGAAGTATTGACAAATCGAACAAGAATTGATTTAAGGAAAAGAACAAATGGTGAAAACAAGAAGGAATATATTTTATGAAGAATCGAAATATGGAAATTTCCTTCTATGCGCATCTTGAAGAAAACAAGTAAAAGGAAAATTTCCTTTGCTGAGATCCTATTGCCTTTCGACATAGATGGAAGAGGTCGACATCTCAAGTATATATATGCAAGGATTCAGCAAAGCAATGTTAAGCTTTTTGAAAAGAACAATTGAGATTTAAAGAGTTTAGGCTTCTTGTTTTCTGCTAGCTTTAGAGTTTGTCTAAGAGTATTCATTGTTGGAATAACTCTTTCAAACATCGACCTAGAATAGCTTTTACTGTTGGTTCTTCTAGGGCTAGTTTTGGTTGTTTAATCAATCTTTTGTGATTGTATTAAACCTAGTTGATTAGATCTACTTTTCCTGTCAGTAGATATTTTGCCTAAAGCTACCGCCAATATATTTTTCTATATCGCTTGGTAATAGAAGTTTCATTATTATTCATCCGCTATTCATTTCATCGTAGACATTGTTGAACAACATTGTTGGCAACATTGTCTGTTGATCTAGTTCCAAGTACCAATCCGAGATCTTAAGTTCTAACAAGTGGCATCAAAGCCAGCCACCTAACTACTGGTGTCTGGATTTGGTACTACTACAATGGATGCAAACTACAATAGACCTCCTGTGCTTGATGGGTCCAACTACCACATCGGCAACCGGATGAGGACATACATCAAGTCCCTTGATGGTCAGATTTGGAGATCCATTCGAAGGATACACCGCCAATCAAGGACTCGATCGATGGTGACATTGTCCCCATTCTTGAAGAACGCTTCTCGCAGTGACATACTTCTTAGCTCTTATAATGAAAAAGCGCTAAATGCTATCTTTGGTCATGTAGATTCTCATATGTTTAAAATCATTCAAATCGACTATCGCAAAACAAGCTTGGGAATTACTTGAGTCATTGTGAAGGGGATGCTAGTGTCAAACAAACTAAACTTAGAATGCTTTGGTCTCAATTTGAAAATCTAAGAATGGCGGAGGAAGAAACCATCGACTTATTTCAAAAACTTTTGACTCTCTCAAATGAAGTCCAAAGACCGAGAAGCTATTTCTAATAGGCAACTTGTTTCCAAAGTCGCTCGATCTCTTTCCTCAAGATTTAATACCAAAGTCACTATCTTGAAGACACTCATAACTTGGCAACTATGGATTTTCATACTCCGCTGAACAATTTGAAAAACTTTGAACTAAATGAAAATGAGAGACAAGGTATGAAAACTCATAGTATCTCCCTTCACTGCTTTCTAAAGCTAAATCTTCAAAGCCCGATAGTAGTAGTGATGAGTCCGACAATATGACCGAGGAAGCCTTCAACAATCTTGTGAGGAAGTTCAACAAACTTAGATTCGAAAAACTCGTCAAGGATCCTCAAGTGGAACTAAAACTTTCAAAAGAAAACCAATACCTTCAAAACTGGTTCTCTTCCAAAACTAGCTCAATCGATTTCGATCGCACTCCTCTTAGTAAGATTAGATGTTTTGAATGCCAAGGTGGGGTCATTATCAAAATGAATGTGCTAACAATCTCGTAAAAGAGAAAAAGAATCTTCGCTTATCTCAAGGATGACTCGATGAAGAACATGTGAAGATGAAGAAAAGAAGATGATTCAACTACTAATGCCGTAGCTCTCGCCATCCACTTATTAATGTTGATGACCAATGTTGGGACAACATTGTCGAGACAACATCGTAAATAGAAATCTTCTTCGACTATGATGACTCGAGAACGTGGAATATTTCGCACTAACCAAACCCGAGAAGTCAGAATCTCTAATGTGTTATGTCTACATGGTTCGTGGATTTTGATATAGATAGTCCTTCAAGAGGAAGTTAATGCAGATCAAATGGTGAAGGATCTGCAATGTATGTATGAGAAACTCTTCAAAGGCATGGAAGACTCAGAAACTCCTCAAGAAAACCGAGAAGGAGAACTACAACTGAAAGACACCATTGTCAAACTAGAAGTCAATTAACAAAGAAGGACACCGAATCGCTCAAGGTAATCTCGAGCTAGATAATGAAAAGAAGGTAATTGCAAATGGAACTCTTCTACTTCTAGACTTAATGAGATGCTTGATGAACAATGATAGACCACCGTTTAGGTACACCAAGAGTTATGATGAACTTGGGTGCAACATGAACGACATCATAACACCGATACCCCAAAAGTTGTCAAATCTCTTCGAGCTCATAAAAGGTCCTACGCTTGTAAAAGAAAAGATGTGTTTGTGTGCACTTATCATCATAACCGTCACAAAAGCCTTACTGCTTCAAGTACCAAAAGGACTTAAAAGGAACATGTTGAAACCTCCAACCTCAAGAATCTCTCCACAATTCCTCCCATCCAGCTTCAAAGAAACAAAAGGATGTTAGCTGCAATGTTGTGACAACATCCACTTCAACAGAGACTGAAAGATGTAATCTTAAGACTCTGAAGTACTTTCCTAGTTCTCCTAAACAAGGCAAATCTCCAGGACAGATAAGAAAACACAAGAGTGTTTCTAAACATGTTTGGGTAGCTAAAGAAAATATACTTGCAATGTTGCTTTTTCTGCTACTTCCCTAACAATGCCGGAAAATGGTACTTCGAAGGTGGTTGTTCTAGGCACATGACCCAGTAACCCGTCAAATTTGTCAAATTTTGTAGCTCAAAAGATGTACGGTAACATATGGAGGATGATACCAAAGCAAAATACTTGGAAAGGGAACACTGTGCCTTAAAGGATATCCAAAACTCTCAAATGTTCTTCTAGTTGAAGGGTTAACGGCTAATCTTGTTAGTATAAGCCACCTGTGTGATGATGATCCGAAGTCAAGTTTGATAAACGTTCTTGCAAAGTTTATACTTGTGTGGACAAATTAATCAGAATGACAGTGTGAGATCACAGGACAACCGCTATGTGATGGACATTCTTCAAATGCAATGTTGCTCAACATGATGATGCAACATTGTGGCATAAGAAATTGGGACATGTAAATTACGTAACTGAGAAGATCATAAAACAATGTGGTGACAGAGTGCCAAAGCTACCAATGTAGGGAAACATGTGTATGGACCGCCTTATGGGAAAACAAACCAAGGTGACACATCACTACTTGATCAAGGACAACAAAGAGGAACTTTTAACGCTTTGAACTCCCGTGACATGGATCTCATGGGTCCTATAGAAGCTAAAAGTTTAGGAGGTGCCCGTATATCTATGTTATAGTTGATGATTTTTCTAGATACACTTGGGTCAATTTTTGAAAGAAAACTCAGAAACTTTTGAATCCTTCAAAAACTGGCATACAAAATGCTGTAATCAGTACTCTACTCTTGTTCAAAGAATTCGATCTGACCATGGTAAAGAATTCGAGAATCAATTCTTTGATAAGTACTGTGAAAAGAAAGGAATCATGCATGAATACTCAGCTAAGACACCACAACAAAATGGTGTTGCTGAAAGGAAAAACAGACTCTTCAAGAAATGGCCAGAGTGATGTTGAGCTCAATGAACCTATCAAAAGGTTGTGGGTCAAGTCAGAACACCGCTTGTCACATAATCAATCGTGTCTATCTTCGCTGTGTTCTCCACCACTCCCTATGAGATGTTGAAAGGTAGAAAACCCAATCTTAAGTACTTTCATGTATTTGGATGTGTGTGTTACATACTCAATGATAGAGAACATCTAGGGAAGTTTGATGCTAAAAGTGACAAAGGAATCTTTGTAGGATACTCTCAAAATAGTCAAGCATATAGAATATATAATCCTAGATTGCGTATCATACAAGAGTCTGTGAATGTTTCCTTTGATGAATCTCGAGCCCTATGCCCGTAAGAAGATCTCGCAGTGCCGAATGTGTTATTAACTCAACCTCGACTCTTCTACAAGTGAGAACGCATCTGTAAACTGTGACTCAACGATCAAAATGAAAGAACTCATGATGTGGGCAATGTTGTACCAACATCCCCTCTGTGCAATGATGACTCAACATTAAATTCAACATCCCAGATTTACACTCATGATGAAGAACAAGCTGATCCTCATAATGAGACTGAGGCTGAATCTGACAATCCATCCAGCATTAATGCTGCACCTATGTCTGTCTCCCCGACTCACGAAAGGATCCTCCTCCTAGAATTCAAGAAGATCATCCCCTCCCAAGTAATTGGAAACCTGTGGAAGGACATTGAGGGAAACACACGCAAAACTACAAGGAAACACTCAGACTTGCTGAAATATGTCACCAGAAGTTCCTCCCGCTTGTTTCGTTAATCAACCTAAGAATGTGAATGAAGCTCTTGCCGATGATTTTGGATAGAAGCAATGCAAGATGAACTTCACAATTCCAAAAAATGAAGTTTGGACTCTTGTTCCCCGCCCCCATAATATAAATGTCATAGGCACCAAGTGGATATTCAAAAATAAGAGTGATGAAAAGGGGGTAGTTGTAAAAAACAAAGCCAGATTGGTTGCTCAAGGTTACACTCAAGTGGAAGGCATTGATTTTGATGAGACCTTCGCTCGTTGTTAGATTAGAGTCCATTCGCTGCTCCTAGCCTTAGCATGTTGTCTTAACATAAAACTCAACCAAATGGATGTTAAAGGAGCTTTCGAATGGTTACATTGACAAAGAAGTGTTGAACAACCTAGAGGGTTTGAAGATCCTTTTATCGACCATGTTTTTAAACTAAGAAAAGCCTCAGATGGTTTGAAACAAGCCCCACGCTTGGTATGCTAGGGTTGAATTCCTAGTCAGTTAGGATTTAAAAGAGGTGAGGAGATCAAACTGCTTATTCTCGTGAAAGGAAAAGACATCCGCATTGCTCAAATCTATGTTGATGATATTGTCTTTGGTGCTACTAACCTCTCCTTGCTAGATAAGTTTGTTCAAGCCATGACAGAACCTTTGAGATGAGTATGATTGGTGAAATCTTTCTTGGGCTCCGTGATACAGTAAACAGAAGGTCTCTTTATCTCTCAAGAGAAATATGCCAAGAATCTTATCAAAAATTTGGTCCGAAAATGCCAAACCTTGCAAAGACTCCCATGGCTACATCTCCTAAACTCAAGAAACCGATGTTGGGATTTATGTCGACCCAACATTGTATGATCAATGATTGAAGTCTCTTGTATCTTTCACCACCGCACGACATCATGTTCTCTCGCTTGTGTGTGCTGTATCAATCCAAACCCAAAATATCTCACTTAATCAGCCAAAAGAATCATTAGATATATATTAGGAACCTTAAACTTCGATTATGGTATGCATGTGATTCAAACACTAATCTGCTGATTTAGTGATTCGATTGGTCGGTGACTTAGATGATCGAAAATCAACTAGTGGAGGTTTTTTTATCTTCGACCAAATCTTGTGTCATGGTATAGTAAGAAATAAAATTGTGTGTCTCTCTCATCAATCCGAATATGTAGCGGCCGGAGTCAGGTGTCTCAACTAATTTGGCCGAATAATATGTCGCATGAATACGGGTTTCAAAGTGACACTCTTTTGTCGTTTTGTGATAACCTTAGTGCCATTCACATATCCAAGAACCCTGTTCAACACTCACGCACCAAGCGTATAGACATTCGACATCATTTTCTTAGAGACCTAGTCTCCAAACAAATTATTGACTTACAACACATTGATACCACAAATCAGTTATCTGACATTTTCACAAAGCCCTTGATAAAGAGAGATTCTTCGCTTGAGAAGGTCTTGGCCTTTGCACTATTTGATAGGATGTGCTGCAATCAATGTTGACATAACATCCTGGTCAACATTGTCTTCTGTGTTTATCTATTGCTGTCTTTCTTTTATTCATTTAGTTTTTTTTTTCTTCTTCTTCTTGTGTGTCAATGTGTTTTTTGTGCTTCTGTGCTGGTCAATGGCTGTTTCTGATTTGTAGCTTACAATGGTGATGCTTAGGTTTTGAAAGGCTGTTTGAAACCAAGGTTGAAAGGTATCGAGTCTCCTGTGTGTTTGCTTTATGAAAAACCCACTTTTGCTGCTTTTGGCTACTTTTACTGCAGACCTCGACTTGCACCTGATTTTGCCTCCCGCTTTCAGGCTTAATAAATCTAATGAATTATGATAAAAAGGGCTCAAAGTGTTTCCGTCGAGGATCGTGTTGGGCAGGTTCCAAATACTATCCAGATATCGACGTGGCCAATGTGTCATATGTCGTGAGGGTTGATGGCCTGTACTAGAAACCGATACGCACAAAAGTGCCGATTCTCGTAATGCTGCTGGTTCACTATCTGAGTACCCAGTCACCCAATGTGATCAAATGAGTGATCTTTATGCCATGAGACGTGTGTTTGCCTAACTCCGCATAGGCTTCGGCTTTGGAGCGGATTCATACGTGTTCCAATTATTTGACATGGTTCACAGTCTCATGGTCACCCCCACTCAGACTTCTGTTAATTATTCAATTTACTTTTTGAGGCACTGTTGGGTGTTTCTTTGGTATTCCTTTCTTCGCTTTTGCTCAAAGATCAAGGGTGTTAATCGAATCGCACATCTTGAGACTTGGTTTCGGGTCATTTACATTAAGAATGGTCTGATTTCCCGATGTTGTCATCAATGTTGAGCCAACATCCTGGTCAACATTGCCTGTGCTTGAAGTACCTTCTTTGCTGTGTTTTTGTGTGCTTCTTCTGTGTTTTGGGTTGGGTTTGAGGGGGAGTAATTTTGTGTCTGGGTAATCCTGCAAAGTATCTTACTCTTATCTGACCTTGATTTGTTTCCTAAAACAAAAATGTACCTCCCTAGGTTGAGTTTTGAGAATCTTCTTCATTTTTGACCTAATTGATATGGTGATCATTTGCTCTCCTTAATCTCATATTAATAGCTGTGTACAGATCTTGGTTTGTGTTTTGATATATATGGTTATGATCTTTGAAGCAAACCAACCAAAAACACTACTTCAACCATATTACCTTCTCTCATTAGCCCACTTCTCCACCACTCACAAAAACTGCCATCCTTCCAAACCACACTCTTTCAAAAAAAAAAAAAAAAAAAAATCCTTTCCCTTTACTTACTTTTTACTCCCAAACTCTTCACCTTCCCCTCACTTTACTCTCTTGCCTCTCTCAACCAAAACCACTCTCCCGCTCTTTCTCCTTCAACTCTGCCTTCCGAACAATGCCGTCTCCATCAAAACCCGTCTTGCCCGGAGTTTCATTGCAAACACCTGAGGGGGAGCAAGCTTATCCTCTTCCCATCCGTGCCGAACCTGCCGATTTTGAGATTCCAGTCTATGAGATAAGTGAGGATTCGGAAGATAGTGCTGAAAAACTCTCATCTCCTGTACCAAAACCACCATCCCCAAAAACCCAAACAGAGTCATCACCATCAAACCCCTCTCAATTTGCTGCAGAAACCCTTGTTAAATTGGGAAACATGCCAGTCGACTTGCCACAAGATCTGAGGGATGATGATGAAAGCCCAATGGGGATAGAGAAAGATGCTCCCATGGAGGATGCTGGGAAAGATGTTGGACATCCCGAAATTCAACATGCAGATCTGAGAGAAACCCAAAACCCCGTGATCCGCTGAAGAAGATGATGTACAACAACCCGACAAAACAGGAAAAACGGCCATCGATGGCCTGAATGGTGATGAGAATCGACAAGCATGCACTCAAAATGTTGAGAAACCCGCAGATGAGCCTACTATCGAACCAAATGAGGTGGAAGATCACGGGCATGATGACTCAGAAAACCGAAGTGACCCAATGAATATGGATGAGGATGTTGTGCAACATCGCTTGGTCATGATGATAACAATGATGAAAGCTCCATGATATGGAGGATTATGAGCCAGAATCAAGATGACTCTAAGGATGAGTCAATGGTTGATGAAGAAGAACCGAGTAACTCGATGAAAGCTCGATGACTCAAGATTATGAAGTCGAGACAGGAAGAATCATGAAGAATTACTTGATGATGAGGATGTCATTCTCGAGAAGACCAGATTGAAGATCCCGAGGTAAATGATCTATCCTCCGAACTCGTGTTTACAGATGGTTCTGATTGATGAAGATGCGCTTTCATTTGTTCTATGACAACAAGAATCTAGAAAATATGAGAAAATAAAAATAATGCTATAGATGTTGAGAAGATAATTAAAGAGGACTCATTTGAAGAGTATAACTTGGTTTATCCAAGAAAAGGAATCTCTATTATGTCATACCCAATATGTCGCTTTTGTTCCCAAATCATAAGAGAATTCTATGCTCATTTATCCGAGAATTTTGGTAGTGAAGGGCATGGTAAGCATCACCGTGTATCCGAGAGGTGATGTATTCTTCGACTTCTAAGGACATCAATACAAAGGTCGCATAGAAATAGGGATGAGATTGAGACTCGTGGAGGTAACTATGGATGAGATTGCTAGAGAGCTAATCGCAGAAAATTAAAATCTTGGCCATCGGGACTCTAGATCTGAAATATTGTTGTTCTCTAGTATCCGTTTGCCAGATCTCATCGCATAACCGGCCGCCATCTTCCAATAACAACAAACTCAACCAAGAGGCAAACCATGTTGCTTTGTGATTAAAATGGGTTACAATGTCAACTGGGAGAAAGGATTCTCAAGCATCTAGAAAATTCTAAGAATAGAGGGATCAGAGGCCATTTGATTCTCCCATCCACTATATTTGTCCGCCCTTCGATGTCGGGTATTGAGGTCAAAGCCAATGATGTCTATCATTCCAACTTCAAATCCATCACAAATACCAAACAACCGCTGGAAACACATGACAGATCTCGTGATCTTCCTTGTAGATCCGATGTTTCGTGAACATGGATGTGAAGGAGAATATGCCTCTTTCATCGCAAAACCGATGCACCGTAAAGTTCTCAGAGTTGTACCAACGCTCCAATGTCGACTTACATGTTGGTACAACATCGACTCCTAACATTGAAACTCGTCTGTGTATTTTAACCAACAGACAAGTCGATTCGAGCAAATCAAAGGGCTTGATGAGCAGATCTCAAACAATCTGAAGTTTAGAAGTACTCTAGTTTCTTTTCTTTCCTCACAAAAAGGGGGAGAATTGATAACTTGAGTTCATTCTTCTTGATTCTGTGTTGAACAATTATAATTTTTGTGGGTCTGTAATATTTTAAGTTCTCTTGAATATTTCTTAAGCTGTCTGGTTAAGGGGGAGAATAGATCTTTAGTAGTTCTTAGTTATGTTTCTATTAATCTATTAATCTCTTGTTTTGTTTTGTGATGAAAGACTAAGATTAAGGGGGAGATTGAAAGTGCAGTATGCACTTATATTTTGATAATCTTGTTTTCAATAATCGCCCAAGTTTGTGTTTGTTGTTGTTTGTGAAGTCACAGGATTATCAATGTTGTATAACATTGTGACAGATAGAATTCAATGTCAGTATAACATAGAAGATATAGCATTGCAGCAGATATCAAGACAAAGCACATCGATGTGATACTGGATCGAAGTATTGACAAATAACAAGAATTGATTTAAGGAAAAAGAACAGCTTGTGGTGAAAGCAAGAAGGAATATATTTTATGAAGAATCGAAATATGGAAATTTCCTTCTATGCGCATCTTGAAGAAAACAAGTAAAAGGAAAATTGCCTTTGCTGAGATCCTATCGCTTTCGACATAGATGGAAGAGGTCATATCTCAAGTATATATATGCAAGGATTCAAAGAAAGCAATGTTGCTTTTGAAAAGATCAATTGAGATTTAAAGAGTTTAGGCTTCTTGTTTTCGCTAGCTTTAGAGGTTGTCTAAGAGTATTCATTGTTGAATAACTCTTTCAAACATCGACCTAGAATAGCTTTTACCGCTGGTTCTTCTAGGCTAGTTTTCGTTATTTAATCAATCGCTTGTGATCAGATTAAACCTAGTTGATTAGATCTACTTTTCCTGTCAGCAGATATTTTGCCTAAAGGCGCTGCCAATATATTTTTCTATATATTGGCTTGGTAATAGAAGTTTCATTATTATTCATCCGCTGCTATCTGTTTACTGTAGACATTGTTGAACAACATTGTTGGCAACATTGTCTGTTGATCTAGTTCCAAGTACCAATCCGAGATCTTAAGTTCTAACAAACCTCTTCTTGTTCAGAAGGTATAAATTGCAGAGTTTGGGGCAGGACTGGCTTAAATGCCATTTGTAATCTCGTCTGACCATCTGCCTGTTCAAAGGCTTCAGATCAATCAGGCCACTTCTCCGAGAAATCCTTATGCAATAGAGTCAATCGTAATCGCTCGACAGGAAACATTGCATGGATGTATGTCTCCAAGTCAAGAGCTCGTGCTTTCTGCTTGGTTGATCTGTGATTCTCAATATTTCGTAGAGATCAGAGCACCTTAAC
Organism: Plantago major; assembly: GCA_026545765.1. Taxonomy (NCBI): domain Eukaryota; kingdom Viridiplantae; phylum Streptophyta; class Magnoliopsida; order Lamiales; family Plantaginaceae; genus Plantago; species Plantago major. The sequence goes on from JAIFAC010000045.1 coordinate 100,939, forward strand.
CTTTGCCATTTCTCAAGCATTTAATGTGCTTTGCAAGGTGTGAGCTTTGAAGAAGGGAAGTAGGTCCCTTGTCTCAACATTGGGAGCCCGCCGCACTTGTTTGAGCTCGAAAGAAAGAGTTTGAGTGAGCTTCAAAACTTTTATAGATATCCGAGGAGAAGTGTAGTTTAGTTTCGAGTTACCCGAGTACTTGTGCTCAGAGATTTGTTCTATCGAGACAATTGGTGTCTCAGATATCTTGTTGTGAGGCGAGACTTGGAAGTCCGTCCTCATCAACCTTTCTTTCTTGAACTCGAGAATTAACATTATCAAAGATTTAGGAAATTTTATCAAGAAAACTTTAAGTGACAAGTCGATATCTAAGAGGTCAATTACCTCCATGGGAGGCTTAGATATTGTCTCTCGAGACTTGTGCAGTACTCGAATCTTTTCTGTGATGAAGGCCTTGATGCCTCATCAATTTCCATAAAAGTGTGGGATGTCGCAACTCCCCTCGCACTTCTACTCGAGCGAGCCCGTGAGTAGAAAGCATCAATAATTTAGAGAAGGTTTTAGTTAACCCAAGGTGAAGAATATTTATCATTGATTTCAGAAACCTTGTCGGTTTCTGAAAGCACCATATACCTTCATACTGGAAGGCTCAATGATCTGTTCTTCAGAAACCTTGCTTTCGGTTTTCTTCCGCATTTCGCCTTTATCTTCCTCTTTCTCACTGAGCCTCATAGAAACATTTATTTTAATGATTAAGCACATAAACTTATAATCAAGAAGTGTTATCTTAAGAATCCATTATTACCGTGGGCATGTACGTATATCTTAAGAGGCGAGGTCGAGGAACCTCCTTCTCGCTTCGAGGTAAGCTTTTCACTTCCTCTTGTTTTTGTGTTTCTAACTTAGCTCAGAATAAAGAAATTTTATGAGTAACAAGATGTATAAGCATAAAAGTTTTCACAAGATAAGAGTTAAACCGGCACCACCCGAAAGGCCAGTCGATTGGTCTCTCGAACTTGTGACCTTTCTATACTTAGGTCTTCTTGTCCCAAAGGCGCTTTTGCTTGAAGTTTCGGTACTTCACACCTTTCCCGAGTATGCAACTCAGCTTGCCTCCCCGGTTGATCATTCCGAGTAGATGTCTCGCTTGATCCCTCTCATCGAGTTGGGGAACCCGCTTTTGCAGGATTTTCTTCAAAGATATCAGATCGCCGGTAATTCAAATGGAGTTCATTTACCATTTCATCAACCACTTGTGGTCATTGTGGTTGTTGTGGTTGTCGGAAGCAGGATTGATCAAGAGAATGTTCTTCCGCATTTTTAGATGTGGCATTTCCATCAAGATTCCGCCAAAGACTAAAATACCACTCATTAGGGATTTTTGAAGTTGCGTAAGAAACGCTCCTCGATGATGTGTTTGCACCAACAACCTCGCTATAGGTTCAAGAACTGTGGTGTAGGTTCTTCTTCGATACCTTATCACCATTATCATATACCACCTTAGCCCTCTTTGTTCTTTCTAGACTTGAGATGACTAGTTCATCACCTTCATCGCCGTAACTCCCATCGATTGGGAACCGATTGGTCCATTACTCCCGCGGTTTCGCAGATAGGGCTTGGTGTTTTTCACCACTTTTGGCAAGATTTATGAGTTCATCGCCAGGCTTTCTCGCATTAGTCGCAACATTTCGAAAAGCACTTTCCCTTCCGAGTCTACTTGTTCAAGAGTTGATAACTCTTTGCAAAGATTGATGATTTCATCCGCTTTATCGCCATCGGCAAGCTCGCAGATATCCGAGAATCGACAACCTCTTTGGGTGTGTCTTCCGATTTGCCCAGACTTCTTTCTTGAAGTTCTCGCTTCGTCGCAACCTTTCTTCGTATAACTTTTCGCATTTTCGCTTCTTAGAACCTTTCGAGACCCAAAGAACCTTTTTCATCAAGTTTGTATACTCATATTTGTAGAGTAGGTTATCGCTGCTATTTCATTGCCTCTCGAGCTCAATGCCAAGCTTCTCCAAAGAAGTAGCATATCTTCGCACTATATCCCATCGGGCCTTTGGCTCAATAGTCCTTTGGCAATCTTAGGCTCAAGCCTTGAATTTTCTTCACAAACTTCATGAAGGCGCATTTTCCCCGCTTAAAAGGGTTTTCCACCTTTTGTCTTGTCGATTCAAAGAAGAACATCATGATCCATCGCTCGCTTATTTGGTCAAGACCTCCTTGTAGACCATCAAAGCATCTGTGAAGAATGCAAGCCAAGACATCCCAAAGGAACCATCGATGTCCGGTTCGGATGTCGAAGCTTGAACTCAAAGGTGTATCTCGATTTTCAAGATCACACACGTCACTATAGAGTTCTTTAACACCTTCAAGGAGTTCATCATCCTTGGTGTTTATTTCAAAATCCTTTCCAAGATTTTGAAACTCAAACAACTTACAGAAAGTTGTTAAGTCCGTATGATTTTCCTCGATTGAGGTTTTGATGTACACTATTTCAAAGGTTTTCGTAAACACAGAAATAATCTCGAGTTGTTGTAGAATTCCAACACATCGAGTGATGAAATTCCACTAGGTCGATGTATAGAAAGCCCTCGATTTGTGCCTTTCAAGCATGTCAAGAATTAGCTTTCGCTTCGTTCTCTATTCCACCAGAAGGTATTCCTCAACCATGGCACCACCCCAAATCATTCTGTGATTTGAAGTCCAATGGTCGTGATTAAAATCTCCTACCAATGGTTGTTCATAATAACCAACTCGTGCTTGCTTTTTAGCATCAAGGAGGATTGAGATTTCAAAGTGGTTGAACTTTTAGGGCCATCTCTTTATATAGTGTAGGATTTGAAATTGGTGTTTGAAAGAGATTTGATTCAAGAATTTTGCGTAAAAACTTAATCTTGATTTGCAGAGATTGTAGAAGTTTTGCAGAGAATCAAGAGAAGGATTTGCTATTTTGTGCAAGATGAGTTTTCGATTAGGCAAAAGTGATTTCTATGCAAAAATCCTATATATATAGCATTGAATCCCAATGCATAAATACATACAAATTGATTTTGTGTGTAAGTATCGTGATTTATGTAGGCATGAGCAAAAGCTAGTTCGCATTAAATGCTTAGCGGCCATGTCCTAATTTCAAATTCACTATTTTCCGTGAATTAATTTCCACCGCATGCATCAATCGCTAATTTCATCAAGGGTCACCATTGTTTTTCAAAGAATGATCACAATCAACAAGTGTAATTGTGCCCATTTAATGAATTTTCGCTCATAGCTTCTCAATCACGCTTGTATGACCAAGAACACTGCTTGCATCGAATCATTTTATACTTAGGATTTTCCAAGTTTTTCATCAAGATAGAAATAATGCGAAGTTTCAAGAGAGCAAATGATCGCAGATATTTATACTATTCTCTTTTGTGTTCCCTGCTTATAGAGTGATTCATATCCGAGTTCCGCCTCGTAGATCTTAAGCTATCTTTTGCTTTTTAGCCTTTTCGACTTCTCGGATACCCGCTCCGCATTTCTTTCTCTTCTCCGGATACCCGCTCCAGATACCTCTTCTCCGGATGCCCGCTCCGATACCTCTTCTCCGGATGCCCATTCCAGATACCGAACTCTTTCACCATCAGTAGTTCCATTAGTCCAAGACTATGTCTTAAGGCTAAGAATCTACTTTCTTGTAGTGGCTTAGTGAAGATATCTGCAGTTGGTCTTCAGTACAATCTTGAGTATCTCTATATCGCCCTTTTCAACATGGTCTCCGATGAAGTGATGTCTAACATCAATGTGCTTTGTTCGCATGAAATTTAGGATTCTCGTAATTGCAATAGCACTTGTGTTGTCACGTAAAATGGGAGTTTTCTTCATGGAGTCCATAGTCTTTAAGTTGTTGTTGTATCCACGTAATTTGTGTTGCACAACAACCAAAGAACAATATATTCAAATTTCCGTGGTAGAAGTTGCAATCGAGTTTTGCTTCGCTAAACCATTCGATAAGTTCAGTACCCGTAAACCCACAAGTTCCCGAGGTGCTTTTCCTATCAAGTTGATCCAAAGATAATCATTCCGAGTACCCAAATAAACTCAATCCACTTTCTTTAGGATACCACAATCCTACATCTACTGCACTTTACATACCTTAATATTTTCATAGCAATGTTGTAGTGTGTTTGCATTGATTTGTCTGAATCCAAAGACATACCCAATGACATATTGAATATCGTGTCTACTTGCAAAGGAGGTAAAGCAAAGAACCTATCAATTTCCTACACTTACGCTCTTCAACACTCTTATCTCGATTCAAGATAGGTCATTTTGGTTCCAATGCTCATAGGTATCTTAGCATTCTTTTCAAGGCTTGAGATTAAATTTGTGAGCATATCTTTTGCATACTTTGTTCGACTAATGAATATTCCATCATCGAGTTGCTTGACTTGCAATCCTAGAAAATAATTCATTTCTCCCATCATGCTCATCTCAAACTTTCTTTTCATGAGATTTGCAAAGTCATTACAAAGTTGGTTGTCCTTAGATCCAAATATGATGTCATCAACATATACTTGAACTAAGAGTAGTTTCCCGTCATGATTTAAGGTAAATAAAGTTTTATCAACTTCACCTTTCTTGAAACCACTTTCCGTAAGGTACTTGGCCAAAGTGTCATACCATGCTCGAGCCTGCTTTACCCATACGTAGCTTCGTAGTTTATAGATTCGAGGAAACTTCAAAACCAAAGTTGTTGCTCAACATAAACTTCTTCGCAAGTTCACCGCTCAAGAATGCACTTGACATCCATCCGATAAACTTTGAAATATTTATGAGTCAAAGGCTAGAAAGAGTCTTATCGCATCCAACTGCAACCGTGCATATGACTCATCAAAATCTAAGCCTTCACCTGGTAGATCCTTGGCAACTAATCTTGCTTTGTTTCGTTATTTCACCAGATTCATTCATGTTGGTCCGTATAACGCAAAGTAAAAGTCTAGAGGGGGGTGAATAGTCTTTAAAAACTTTTGTCGATAATAATATTTCTCGATATTCAATAGATATCCGATACTTAGAATCAGAAGTGGAAGACTTAATAAAGATAAGTGCGTAAACAGCTAATAAGTGTGTGTGTTGTCAAGTATAAATACGTAAACGAAATGACACAAAGAAGTATAGTGGTATCCGGAGGTATGAATCCTCCAACTAATCCACTTCGTCTATCGTGAGACCTAGAATTCACTAGAATGTATAATTGAGATTTCCTTACAATAATCCTATTCTAAGATTCTTAACAATTGGTTCCAACCAAATGTTCCCCCGAAGTTGTTCCCCGCTTTCACAATGTACCAAGTACTTCCTATACTCGTAAACCTTTTGAGTTATTCCTAGCTTCCCAAGCTAAGTACTTCCTATACTCAATAACCTTGAGTTATTCCTTAGTTTCCCAAATCAAGTACTTCCTATAATTCGCAACTGAGTTATTCCCCATTTTTCAAACTAAGTACTTCCTCGCATTTCACGCCAGCTTATGGTGTCGGTTTTTGTTCGAGTTGTCGATGAGCGCCTTAATAACTTTTCGCCACTTTATAGCTCGTGAACTAAGTTACTTAATACACTTTACATCGTATGGTATCTTGTCTGATTTTACGCACTCCAAGTGTTATGATATATGTTCAAGAGAATGAATCTTTATAGTTGATCTTTGATTCAACTCCTTCATAGATAGCTTTGCTTGTTTAGGATCGTGACACTTAGAACTTCAAAGGTTTACTCAAGATCAAAAGCTTGGTCGCAATGTAAAGCTTTGAGGATAAGTAAGTTGCTTGAGAGAGTAGGAAGTTCGTAGTTCTATGTTTCAACAGATGCAAGGTGTGTTTTCTCAAGTCGCCTAAGTGTTGATATTTATAGATGAATTTGAGTGCCGCTTGAATAGTATCCGCTGGGCTCAAATTCAAACTATCGATATCTCGTATAGTAATCAGAAAGGTGTTTTGTCTTCTTCTCGTAAGTTCCATTGCTTTTATTCGCATATCTCTCGTCTGCATTAAATGTATCAGACTATACTTTTGTCCTCAGAGTGTCAACGGAACTATGCTTTGTATCGTAGACTAGACTTGTAATTCTCAAAGGAGAATAGAAGGAATCATACTTGCATACAATATCTTAGTTCCGATTTTGCACGCCCTTATCTTCATTCTTCGATACCACTTGTATTTATTGAAACAACTTTGTTTGCAATATATGTTTCTTCGTAAACGTGGTTAATGCTCAAGGTATCGAGAATAGATATCTGGACACTTTCCTTGTTTTCGTGATATGTATCTCATTTCTCGATCTCTTGACACGCTTTGTTTGATACCGCTCGTTCACAAGATATCCGCTAAGATATCTCAACAATGTATTCAAGAATCTTGTGCGCTTTCTTCAAGTCTTCAAATGTTGTCGAAGCTTCGCTGATGTCTTCTTCGTCTTCTTCATAAAATAAAATTACATTTTGAGACCTAACATCCTATACAAGATTAGCTAGACTATCATACTTAGTGGGTTTCCTCTTTACAATGTTCAAGTGAACCAAGAGTACTAATCACCTTTCTCGAGACTAAGATAAGTCATCATGTTGTCGAACAAAATCTAAATGTATATTCTAACAAAATATCTAACAAATTTCCATTTTGATCACCAACGATGACTATCTTCCCTATTACAACTGATGAGGAAACAATCCACCACTTAATCATTTCTAAGATCTTTCAAATCATATAATTAAGTAAAGTAGACATCAACCAAATCACAAGGTGTGATCTTTGTCGACAAGTTATCTTTATAGAATACTATCCGAGAGTAAGTTCTTCGATAAGTCGCAACTAAAGATTACGTATAACTTTAATACATGATATAGTTAAGCTCACCAAGAAAAATACAAAACTACTTAGTAAATTAGGACAACAGAGTAACCAAGCTCCAAGTAAACATCCTAAAGAACTAGTCTTCAAGTCTTCAATCTTCAAGTCTTCAAGAAGTTTCTATGGATCGGCCTCAAATTTCCTATCTCCAAACCTTTGATGTCATCGTAATCATAAAGAAGAGTTCACCAAAGATCTCTGCTTTCTCCGCAAATCCACGATTTCTTTTCAGGTTTTGTAGGATTTTTCTTTGAAAATGCTTCACCCATAGGTACTTTCCCACTTCCGTGCATGCTCTATTCTCGATATCCTAAAGCTTGAAGTATTCAGAGATAATCTTCGACATATCGATGTCACCCTCAGATTGATCTTCCGCCGATAGAACGACTCATGTGGCTCCAAAGAAGTCTTGGTCTTGTGCCCGCTCGTGATATTCGTAATTTTGTGCACATCATCCGGCTTTCCATATGGACAATCATCGAGAGGTCCTTCTTCACGGCTTCAGCCTTCGACAACTTCAAAATCCAACCATGCTTTGATGTGATCGTGTTGATCAAGGTAGGTTTATTCTTCTCCATGCCACGAGTTGTTTGAGGATTGGTTCGAAATCTTGAATTTACCAATAGATGCTTAAGTTCCGTAATCCAATAGCCATTTTTCCTCGATTGATGCACCAGAGACGAGGAATCATTGTCATACTTCACATACTCAATTTTCGCTTCTTCCGGCCCGAGTGGAAGTCGATTTTCTTGCTCAAATTTCACCTCTTTTCTCGCCTTGAATTTCGGGGTTGTTGTTGAAGAACTACCACCCCGATAGACTTGGTATTTGGCAGATGGTGTTTTAGTCGCTAGGGCTTGCCTATGGGCCCGCTTAGGCTTTCAATCTTTCTTTTTCCGTGAAGAGGAGCTTCATCTCCATCGCTTTCTTCATCATCCAAGATCAATTGTGAGATCTTGCCTTCTTCATTGCCCTCGACTTGATTCCTTCTTCTTCTTCGTAAGATTCATCAATCCTCTAACTTGTCTTCTCCTTGGAGCCTTGGTACTTGAGGTTTCGTGCTGGCGGCCCTTGTTACCATTTTAGTCTTTCAAGAGGTCTCTGGAAGCAACTTTCGAGGAGGAGATTCATAGAGCTCCTGAGGGGAGGCCTGTTTTTTCCTGAGTTATCTCTTCGCCTATTTCTGCATTTTGAGGCCTGCATTTGTTTCTTCTCTCTGGTTACCCACCTGCCTACAAAGGAACCAGAGAGAGTCAAAATGCCTGCAATAGTTTAGCAAGCACACCTCGAAGCTGAAGCCTCGATTTGTTTGGATAAAGTCCATTGTCCATATAGGAGTTTCGCTATCAAGTTTGATGGCATTCTTCAGTAGCTAATCAGTTCTGCCCAGCCACACCATCTCACGATCATGCTGAACCCAGCCTGCTCAACCGCGCAAGCATCTCGGCACTCTCGATTGATCTGCCTGTCAGCTGTCCCAGTCGGCACTTAGTCCCGACTTTCCCACTGGCTCCCTCAGAGCCCACTCAGCCCATCCCACTGGCAGATGGCAGTTTCAGTTTTCAGTTACAGACCCAAAGAAATTTGAAGGTAACAGATTTACAGATTTTCACAGACAGAGTAAATCTCAAATATTACTGGTAGCCAGTCATCAGTTCGACTTTCTACATCGTCGCCTTGTCCCAGCTTCAGCAACTTTTCACACTAGCCTCTTGATCTCAATCACACTTTCACGCTCAAGAACCCACCTTTCCTGGTTTCTATTCCTGAGTTTCACGATTGTTGGCACCAATCAGCTGACTGGGACTTCTGCAGCCTGGCGTTCCTGAGCCATCCCTATATAGCTTGAAAGAGATCAGAGTTCTTTTCAAATTTAGCTGCAGATCAGCTGATGCAAATCCCACCATCACCAAATTCTCAGGTCTCGCTTGTTCTCCGCCTGTAGATTCTGTTACTTTTCTCTTTACCTCCTAAGAACCCATCAACTTCCCATCTCAAACAGTTTTTATCAATTACACTCATTTCGTCAAACCTCATAACCAATCTTGCTTTGTTTTCATCAGATTCATCCACGTTCTCACTTCCCAACACTTGTCATTCACTTCCATAATGATGTTTTCCTTCTCGGTGATCTCAGCATCCCCAAGAATAGTTCTGAACTCTTCCTTCAACACTTTCAGCCTGGTTCAGATCAATTACTGAACTCCATGCTATCAAACACTCCTGTCAGCCTGCCCGATGTTCTCACGCAGATCAGCTCTTCCCACACTGTTCACCTCAAGTCCTTTTCTAAGGATCTCAAGATTGCATCAAGAAAATCACAGTTTCATCCTTCCCAGACCTTCCCACCTGCTTTTCCTGATGTCAACTGATACTTTCATCCGCCCTCCCAGTTCTGAGTCACTGACTGCAATCAACTGCTTGGTGATCAAGAGTCCACTTGATCTCAAAGCAAAGAATCAATGCTTGAAGATTTTCAAAGTTATTGTACTATATTTATCAGACTTTTTGAAATATCTTGCCTTGTTATACTCTTCATACCATCCTTGAAGTATTCCTCAGCTTCCTCAAATCATAATTTCCTATACTCCTAGAATTGGAGCGGCCCCATTTTTCAAACTAAGTACCTTCCCTGCATCTACCTAGCTATGGTGTTGGTTTTGGTTTGTTGTCGATGAGCGCCTTAATAACTTTCAGCTTACTCAGAGCATACTGTGAACTAAGTTACTTAATACATTTCTACAAAAGATGGTATCTTTGTTCATTTTAATGTAATCTCAAGTTTTATGATATCTCGCTCAAGAGAATGAATCTATAGTTGATCTTTTGATTCAACTCCTTCACGTATAGCTTTGCTTGTTTAGGATCAGGACACTTAGAACTCTTCAAAGTTTACTCAAGATCAAAAGCTTGGTCGCAAATGTAAAAGCTTCTGAGGATAAGTAAGTCGCTTTGAGAGAGTAGGAAGTTCGTAGTTCTATGTTTCAAGCATGCAATGTGTGTTTTTCTGTTTCGCCTAAGTGTTGATATTTATAGATGAATTTGAGTGCTTGAATAGTATCCGGCTGGGCTCAAATTCAAACTATCGATATCTCGTGGTATAGCATCAGAAGAGTTTTGTCTTCTTCTCGTTGTTGCCGCTGCTTTTATTCATATCTCCTTCGCAGCATTAAATGCATTGTACTATAATTTTGTCCCTCAGAGTGTCAACGGAACTATGCTTTGTATCGTAGACTAGACTTGTTGTTCGATTCTTTGCACGTTTTATCTTCATTCTTCGATACCACTTGTATTTATTCAAACAACTTTGTTTGCAATATATGTTTCTTCGTAAACGTGGTTAATGCTCAAGGTATCCAGAATAGATATCTGTGGACACTTTCCTTGTTTTCAGATATGTATCTCATTTCAGATATCTCTTGTGAAATGCTTTGTTTGAAACTGCTCGTGTTCACAAGATATCCGCTAAGATATCTCGAACACAATGTATCGAGAATCTTTGTGCGCTTTCTTCAAGTCTTCAAATGTTGAGTCATTGGATGTCTTCTTCTTGGTCTTCTTCATAAAAATAAAATTACATTTTGAGACCTAACATCCTATACAAGATTAGCTAGACTATCATACTTAGTGGGTTTCTTTACAATGTTCAAGTGAACCAAGAGTACTAATCACCTTTCTGAGACTAAGATAAGTCATCATGTTGCTGAACAAAATCTAAACAGATATTCTAACAAAATATCTAACAATTCATCTTGTTTCTGAAAACCCATTTAGTTCCAATCACAGATATTCCTTCTACAAATTGAACTAGTTTCCAGACTTTGTTTCTCTCAAATTGATCCAACTCTTCTTGCATTGCAGAGATCCAGTCTTGGTCTCCTAATGCTTCTTCTATATTGGTCAAACATTTTGTCAAGAAAAATCCTACCAAAACCTACAAAGAGGTCTGTGGATTTGCCAGAGACACTGAGATGCTCACGTAACACTTCTCATGATTATTCGATGACATCAAAAGGTTTGGAGATAGGAAATTGCGATCGATCCATAGAAATACCGTGGAGACTTGAAGAGATTGAAGACTTGAAGACTAGTTTCAGGATGTTTACTTGAGCTTGGTTACTCCCTGCTGTTGTCCTAATTTACTATGTAGTTTTTGTATTTTGCCGATCGAGCCAAACTTGTTCTATGTATTGAAGTTATCTCAGAATCTCTTTATAACTTATCCAAGAACTTACTCTCAGATAATATTCTATAAAAGATAACTTGTCAGCAAAGATCACACCTTGTGATTTGGTTGATGTTTACTTTCTGCACTTAATTAAATAAATTGAAGATCTTAAGAAAAGATTAAGTGTTGGATTGTTCACTCATCCAGATTTGTAATAGGTTAGATAGTCATCATTGACTGATCAAAAAGGGGGAAATTTGTTAGGAAATTCCTTGGGAAATTTGTTAGGAAATTTGTTAGATATTTTGTTAAGAATATCTGCTTAGATTTTGATCAAGAACATGATGACTTATCTTAGTCTCGTAAAGGTGATTAGTACTCGTTCACTTGAACATTGTAAAAGAGGAAACCCACTAAGTATGATAGTCTAGCTAATCTTGTATAGGATGTTAGGTCTCAAAATGTAATTTTTATTTTATGAAGAGAAGACCAAGAAGAAGACATCCAAGGTAAAGCTCAACGACATTCAAGACTTGAAGAAAATCGCACAAGATTATCGACCTGTTCGGGATATTCGAGCGACATCTTAAAGACACGAATAGTTTCAAACAACCGGTCACAAGAGATATCTCGAGAAATAAGAGACATATCCGAAACAAGGAAAGTGTCCATGATATCTATTCTCGATACCTTGAGCATTAACCACGCTTCAAAAAGAAACATATATATTGCAAACAAAGTTGTTTCAATAAATACAAGTGGTATCTCAAGATTGAAGATAAGGACGCAAAGAATCGATAACACTAGTCTCCGATACAAAGCATAGTTCCGCTGATACAGACAAAAGTATAGTACAATGCATTTAATGCACGGACAGAGATGTCTCAATAAAAGCAACGGCAACTTCTCGAGAAGAAGACAAACTCACATAAAGATTATACACAGATATCAATAGTTTGAATTTGAGCCTAACGGATACTATTCAAACGGCACTCAAATTCATCTATAAATATCAACACTTAGATCGCTTGAGAGAACACACATAACCTTGAATCGCATACAAACGTCGAACATCTTACTCTCTCAAAGCAACTTACTTACTCAAAGCTTTCGCTATACCAAAGCTTTTGATCTCGAGTAAACACTCAAGTTCTAAGTGTCCCGATCCTAAACAAGCAAAGCTATTCGTGAAGGAGTTGAATCAAAAGATCAACTATCCGAGATTCATTCTCGAACAGATATCATAAGACTGGTCAAGAAATCGAACAAGATACCATACGCTGTAAAGTGTATTAAGTAACTTGATTCACAGAGCTATTTGATTAACTGAAAAGTTATTAAGAAGCTCATCTGACAACTCAAACCAAAACCAACACCATAATCAAGGCGTGAGTACATGAAGTACTTAGTTTGAAAATCGTGAATAACCCAAGGTTACCGAGTATAGGAAGTACTTGATTTGGGAAACTAAGGAATAACTCCAAGGTTATTGAGTATAGGAAGTACTTAGCTTGGGAAGCTAGGGAATAACTCAAAGGTTTCTGAGTATAGGAAGTACTTCGTCAGGAAAGCCGGGAACAACTCGGGGGAACATTTGGTCGGGAACCAATTGTTAAGAATCTTAGAATAGGATTATTGTAAGGAGAACTCAATTATCTGTCTAGTGAATTCTAGGTCTCGATAGATCAAGTGGATTAGTTGGAGGATTACGCCACCTCCGTATACCACTATACTTGTGGTTATTTACCTTCTCAGATTTACATTTCAAAGAACACACACACACATATTAACTGCTTCGCACTTATCTTTATTAAGTCTTCCGCACTCGATTCTAAGTATCGATATCTATTCGATATCTCGAGAAATAGTTGTTATCGACAAAAGTTTTAAAAGACTATTCACCCCCTCTAGTCTTTTTACTTTGCCGTTATCCGACCAACAAGTGGTATCAGAGCAGAGGTTCACCAAATTTTCCGTGACCAACCTAGATCCCAGATAGGTGAAGGAACTTTGTCCACTTTTGAGGACTATTTAATTTGTGTGAAGTGTGCGTATGTCTCGAGTGATGCACCTGCTCAAACCGTAGAACTACGAGAAATGGAAAATAACATGATGCTCCACCTTGAAGCCATAAGTGACGAGATGATCAAGTAATAAAGAATGGCCCAATAGTCATTCAACAACTTAAGCAAGTCATGGAGGTTTCGAGGAAGAGACAGAGATCAAAGCAAGGATCTTCACAAACAGATGCGCCAACTAGTGGAAGATCTATCGTCAAGTTATTTACGAACCAAAGCTCAGAGAACTCGACATCTAAGATGCCAAGAGGAATCGATCGATGGTCAAGCTCAGAACATCATCATCGATCGACACTGTAGCACATACAAGGTAAACTGGGTGCTAAACGGCGAAAGTTGCTCGCAACCGATTGAAGAAATTGTGCGAACCGAGAAACCAAGGAAAACAAGTTCGAAGTTCTAAAGTTGAAATTTCAAAATTTCAAACAAGGTCCCACCAAACTCGAAGAACTTGATTTCGTGTTTACCACTCATGAGTGATATGGCAAAGACTGGGAAAGCAATAGATACTCAATGAGAAGATTAAGACTATTGTCAAGTCTTAACCACAACCGGAGCATACTAAATTCTTTATTTTAACCAAGGTATGCCAAATATCACTCCAAAGGAACTTTTCTCTCATCTTGCTATCGCTGACTATGAGACAACTCAGAGAGAACAAACAACAAAAGTTGCGTAATGTTGCTCTAGTTACTCAAGGAACTTCAAAAGAAGAAAAGCAAGGAGGAGATCGAGGATGCTCTTGCCGCAAAGCAAATGAGCAAATTTGTCATGAGAAATTGAGAGAAGAAAAGCCAAAGAGAAGTCAAAAGCATCTAGTTTCAAACTATCACCAAGACAAAATATGCAAAGCTCAAACAAGCCACCGTAAAGCATCATGTATCGAGGAAGCGTAAATTGAAACGATATCTGCTTTCTATTGTCGTAACCTGCCACTTCAAGAAGGATTGTCCCGCCTCAACAAACTAAGGACAAAGACAAGAAAGATAGAAGAATCTTCGTAAGCCGTAAAGCTTTGTTAATCAAGAAAGAAAGAAAATCCAAATTCAACCGGATGCTCTAGACGCTGAGATGATTCTCAAGATGACAATTCAGATGACTCAACCTTACCATCACCGTAATTATGTGGAGTTACTCATGATATAATCGACTTCGCCTCAAGAAGAATGAAATGTGGAGTTGTCAAATTGACTACCGCATATCTCCAACATAGAAAACCGCCTTATGGCTGATGAGGTAACACATACTTCTTGCTACACTTATGAAAGTGATGAAGAGGAAATAAAAATCTAGAAAATCTCGTGAAAGAACTTGACATCTATGAAAGAGAATTTCTAATGATCCGAGCTAGAGCCAAAAACCTCAAGAAGAAAAGAATTCTCTTGAAAAGGAAAATTCTCAATTAGTTAAAGAATCCGAGAGAAAGGATGCTGAAAATGCATCTCTCAAAGCTCGATATCCGAGACCTAAAAGTCACATGAAGAAGCAATGGTCGAAGTTAATAAAGAATTATGAAGATCTTCTTTCCGAAAACAAGGAACTCAAGAAGAAAGAATTATCTTTTCAATCTTATGCCAAAGCTAGTGACACTTCATCAAGTACAATCTACTTAAGAGATCCTTCGTAAAAGAAAGGACTCAATGAATACGTATGCATTGTTCTATCACTCAATAAGAGTAAGGAGAAAAGAACATTTGTAAGTACTCAAAGAAGACGGTTCCTATGCAATCTATAGTATCGTGAAAAGACAAAGATTGTCGACAAAGGAAAGGCAATATGACTAAACCTTTCAGGGAAAAACAAGTCAAAAACAAAACTGGTACGCTCAAAAGAAACACAACACCGAAAAGTGTAAACACCCACAAGGTTATGTTCTCAAAAGGTAGAATTGCGTGAGCCGCAAATTCTCCCATGTCACTTTTTCTCGAAAGAAATCGATCAACCAGAGACTAGCAAAGTCACGAGAAAAGATCTCGATAGCTTCAAGTGCTCAAACGGTATCGCTACAAAGGCATCGAAAACAACTTGCTCATGAGTACAAGCAGAGCAAGAACGATGGTCGAAAGCTAGAATTGCTCAAAGCAATTATCGGCGGAAGTTAAATCAAGCCACCGAAAATCAATGCCGTGGCTAGAAGAAATCAAGGAAGGCTAAGTTTGTCGAAGCAAACCGTAAACCCGATGTATCCGAAAGCATCATATGGAGCACCTAGGAACACACCAAGGAAGAAAATAATTTTACTAATGATAACATTCATTCAAAAAGAATTCTCCTTACGCTCCTCGCTGCACAAAAGCATATTTCAAAGAAATTCATTCAAAATGGATTCCTACCGAAGAACTTTTAATTCGACGGTTCCATCAAAGATATGAGAACCTAATCTCCTGCTTCGTCAGGTGCGTAATGCCTCCGGACCAAAGCACAATGGCTATTTGATAGTGGATGCGAAAGCACATGACAGAGACAAAGCAACTGCTGATTACAAAGCTTGCAACACGTGACCGTATATCGATTTGTCGAGGAGAATTAAATCTCCTCGATTTCGCAACGCCAAATTGGGACTTTAACAATCACCGACGACATATGTTAAGGATTTGAAATATAATCTATTTAGTATGAGCCGCTTATGCATGCGGTTTTACTATAAAATTCAAAGCTAACATCGCAAACTAATTGACAATGAGTCAAAGCATACCTTAGTTGGTCGGCGAAAGGCGCCTTTATGTTGCCGATTGGCATCTCGCCACAATCAAGAATGTCTCATGGTGAGTCAATCGTCACACGTAAGAGCACCGTTATGGCACAAAAGAATGAGTCACTTGAACTTCAAAACTCAATAGACTTGCCAAGAAAGAGTTAGTGGTCGGCTTCCCGTAACATCTTTCGTAAAGGATGGTATCTGCTCGCTCACCGATGGGGAAACAATCTAAAATCTCTTTCAAGTCCAAAATCGACACTCTAGTGTTAGACCAACGCAACTTTTACACATGGATCTATTTGAATCATCTCAGAATTAGTTATGCAGAAAGAAGTATGGTCCGTTGTTGTAGATGACTTCAAGATTCACTGGTTGTCTTTTCCAAACACAACTGATGCCGTGGTGGAGATACCAAACTTGTCAAAAAGCTTGAAGTCATGAAAATGACAAGGTATCCGCAATCGTAATGCACTATGGTAATCGAAGTTTGTCAACCAAGACATAAAGGAGTTTTGTACCGCAAAGGTATACAACACCAACTTTCCTCTCAGAAGAACACCTCAACAAAATGGTGTTGCGTAAAGGAAAAACAGAACCCTTAAAGAAGTCGTAAGGACAATGCTAATGACATCAAATAAGTGAAATTTATCGTCAAGTCAGAACACAAATGCTACACTTCGTAATGTATGTTTGATAAACAAACACCATGACAAGACCCCTATGAAATCTTGGTCAGGTAGACCCTAATATCAAACATCCGAGAGTATTTGGTTGTAGATGTTTTGTTCTAAACAATGGGAAAGATTATCCGAGAACATTTCAACCAAAGGCGATGAAGGTGTTTTTTCGCTATTCCACAAACAAAGAAAGCTTACAGAGTTTACAACAAAAGAACAAAGAAAATTGAAGAATCAGTTCATGTCAGATTCTATGAAGGAAATAAGAAAACACCTCCTATTGATGAACTCTCGTAGGTTCAAAGAATTATTAGGATTCTAAAGAAGAATCCTCTAAAGGAGAAACATCATTATGGAAAGTGAGGATGACTCGACGAGAAAAGCTTGAAAAGCCTAGTAACAACAAGATGACTCATGCATATGATGAGGAATTTCCATGAGTTTTCCGTAAATGGAACAAAGTTATCGAGAACCTTCATCATGAAGAGGTATCAAAATAAGAATGTCAAATGCATGTTCAGATATCTCTAACATCGAAAAGTGTCGATATCCATGACATTTCCCATATGTCGATATCTCAGACATCAAAAAGTATCAAATCAAAATCTTAGTGATTCACATTCGCATCACTGGATATTGATCCTACTAGCACTAAACCTATGATGAGATGGATCAAAGATCATCCTACAAAGGATATAATCGACCAATTAATCGTGGTGTTAGACTAGGAGAGCAAGCTTAAAATGCTAACTCTTCTTCGATGTTTCATCTCAATATCAACCTAAAATATAGAAGAAGCATTAGGAGACCAAGATCGATCTCGCAATGCAAGAAGAGTCGATCAATTTGAGAGAAACAAAGTCCGGAAACTAGTTCCATTTATAGAAGGAATATCCGTGATTGGAACTAAATGGGTTTTCGTAAACAAGATGAATGAATCGTGAAATAACCGTAAACAAAGCAAGATTGGTTGCCAAGGGATTTACCTGCATCAAGGCTTAGATTTTGACGAGTCATATGCACCAAAGGCCAGATTGATGCAATAAGACTCTTTCTAGCCTTTGCACTCATAAAGATTTCAAAGTTTATCGATGGATGTCAAAAGTGCATTCTTAAACCATGAACTTGCGTAAGAAGTTTATGTTGAGCAACCACCGCTTTGAAGTTTCCTCGTAAAGTAGAATGGTCTATAAACCATGTAAAGCTCAGATGGATCAAACAGGCTCCAAGAGCATGGTATGACACTTTGGCCAAGTACCTTCTGGAAAGTGGTTTCAAGAAAGGTGAAGTTGATAAAACTTTATTTACCTTAAATCATGACGGGAAACTACTCTTAGTTCAAGTATATGTTGATGACATCATATTTGGATCTAAGGACAAGCAACTTTGTAATGACTTTGCAAATCTCATGAAAAGCAAGTTTGAGATGAGCATGATGGGAGAAATGAATTATTATCTAGTATTGCAAGTCAAGCAACTCAATGATGGAATATTCATTAGTCAAACAAAGTATGCAAAAGATATGCTCACAAAATTCAATCTTAAGCCTTCTGAAAAGAATGCTAAGATACCTATGAGCATTGGAACCAAAATGACCTATACTGAATCAGATAAGAGTGTTGAAGAACATAAGTATAGGAAATTGATAGTTCACTACTTTACCTCACCGCAAGTAGACTCGATATTCAATATGCCATTGAGTATGTGCTAGATTTCGCATAAATCCAATGCAAACACACTACAACATTGCTATGAAAATATTAAGGTATGTAAAGGTACAAGAGATGTAGGATTGTGGTATCCTAAAGAAAGTGGATCGAGTTTAGTGGGTACTCAACGCCGATTATGTGCCGATCATTGCTGATAGGAAAAGCACCTCAGAACTTGTCGCTCGGTACTAGACTTATCTCATGGTTTAGCAAGAAGCAAAACTCAATTGCAACTTCTACCACAGAGGTCAATATATTGTCACGTTGTTGTGCAACACAAATTCGTGGATACAACAACAACTTAAAGACTATGGACTCGATGAGAAGAAAACTCCCATTTTCTCGTGATAACACAAGTGCTATTGCATTACACGTAATCCTAAATTTCATGCCGTAACAAAGCACATTGATGTTAGACATCACTTCATCGAGACCATGTTGAAAAGGGCAATATAGAGATACTCAAGATTGGCATCAAGACCAACTTGCGATATCTTCACTAAGCCACTACAAGAAAGTAGATTCTAGCCTTAAGACATAGTCTTGGACTAATGGAACTACCAATGAACCGAAGAGTTCGTATCCGAACGGCAACCAGAGAAGAGGTATCCGAACGGGCATCCAGAGAAGAGGTATCCGAACGGTATCCGTAAAAGAGAAAAGAGAAATCGAACGGTATCCGTAAGTCAAAAAGGCTAAAGAGCAAAAGATAGCTTAAGATCTCCGAGACGGAACTCGATATCCGAATCACTCTATAAACGGGAACACAAAAGAGAATAGTATAACTATCTCGCAATAACTACTCTTGAAACTCGTGATTATTTCTATCTTGATGAAAACTTGGAAAATCCTAAGTATAAGATGATTAAGATGCTAAAAGGTCCTTGGTCATACAGACCAGGATTCAGATAGCAAGTCGCCAAAACTCATTAAATGGGCACAATTACACTTGTTGATTGTGATCATTGTCAAGAAGCAATGGTGACCCTCGATGAAGTTAAGCGATTGATCCAGACGGTGAAATTAATTCACAAAGAATAGTGGACTGCTGAAATTCGTATATGGCCCACTAAGCATTTAATGCCGAATTAGCTTTTGCTCACGCTGCTTGCAAATCACGTATACGCATACACACAAAATCAATTTGTATGTATTTGTCTGTGGGATTCAATCGCTATATATAGGATTTTGGCAAATGAAATCACTTTTGCCTAATCCAAATTTCATCTTGCACAAAATAGCAAATCCTTCTCGATTCTCCTCGCAAACCTCTACAATCTCGCAAATCAAGATTAAGTTTTTCCAAAAGAATCATCAATCAAATCTCTTTCAAACACCAATTTCAAATCCCTACACTATATAAAGAGATGGCCTCCAAGAACACTTCAACACAGAAATCCCAATCCTCCACTGGTACTGCTGAAAAGCAAGCACCAGAGTTTGTTATTGTAAACAATCGACTGGTAGGAGTTTTTAATCCTGACCATTGACTTCAAGTCACGTAATGATTTGGGTGGTGCCATGGTCGAGGAATACCTCTGCAATAGAAAACCAAACCGATGTAAAATTGATTCTCGACATGCTTGAAAAGGCACAAATCAAGGGTTTTCTATCCGCCGCCCAAGTGGAATTTCATCACCGATGTGTTGGAATTTTACAACAACCTGTGATTATTTCGTATCTCAAGGCACCAAATAGTGTCTATCAAAACCTCACCCAAGGAAAGGAAATCCTTCCGACTTAACAACTTTCAGAAGTTGTTCGAGGTTCAAAATCTTGGAAAGGATTTTGAAATAAACACCAAGGATGATGAACTCTTGAAGGTGTTAAAGAACTTTACAAGAACGGTGTGATCTTGAAAATCGATACACCCACCGAAGTTCAAACTTGTCGACATCCCAACCGCATATCCGCTGGTTCACCGATGTACCGCTTGCATTCTTCACAGATGCTTTGATGGTCTACAAGGAGGTGCTGACCAGATAAGCCAAGAACGATGGATCATGATGTTCTTGCCGAATCAACAAGACAAAAGGCCGGAAAAACCTTTTAACCGGGGAAAGTACGCCTTCATGAAATTCGTGAAGAAGATTCAAGGCTTCGAGCCTAAGATTGTCAAATGACTAGCTGAGCCAAAGGCCACTGTAGGATATGGTCTGAAGATATGCTACTTGTTGGAAAAGCTTGACATTGAGCTCAGAGAGACGGCTGAAATAGCCAACAGTAACTTACTCTACAAATATGAGTATACAAATCTGATGAAAAAGGTTACTGGGTCTCAGAAAGGTCCTAAGAAGCGAAAGTCTGAAAAGATATCTGAAGAAAAGGTTATACTAAGAAGCCTGTAACTTCAAGAAAGAAGTCTGGCAAATCGTAAGACACACCCAAAGAGGTTGTCAATTCTCGATATCTGCAGTATTGCCGATGAACTGATAATGGCGTATGAACTCATCAATGCCGCAAAAGAGTTATCAACTATCGAACAAGTAGACTCAAGAAGAGAAAGTGCTTTTAAATGTTGCGACTAATGCGTAAAGCCTTTGATGAACTCATAAATGCCGCCAAGAGTGGTGAAAAGCACCAAGCCCCATCTCAGTAAACCGCAGGAATAATGGACCAACACCCCTAATGCCGATGAGAGCTCGACGATGAAGATGATGAACTAGTCATCTCTCAAGTCCTAGAAAGAACAAAGAGGGCTAAGGTTATCAAAAGTAATCGTGATAAGGTATTCAAGAAGAACCTACACCACAAAGTTGTCGAAATTATAGCAAAGGTTGTGCAAACACATCATCGTGGAATGCTTCTCGCACAACTTCAAAAGCCCCGATGAGTGGTATTTAGTGTCGGCAGATGTCGATGGAAATGCCACATCTAAAAATCGAAGAACATTCTACCGATCAATCTTCTACCTGCATAACCACAACAACCACAAACACAACAACCACAACAGCCACAAGTGGTTGATGAAATGGTAAATGAACTCCATTTCAATTACCAAAGAATACAAGATGTCAAGAAAATCCTCAGAATGAAAGGTGTTCCCCAACTCAATGAGAGGGATCAAACCGAGACATCTACTCGTAATGATCAACCAGGAGGCAATCGAAAGATACTCAGAAAGGTGTGAAGTACCGTAAACTTCAAACAAAGAAACCGCACCGGGACAAGACGACCAATGTATAGAAAGGTCACAAGTTCCAGAGACCAATCAAATCCAAACCGCTGTAAATGACCGGTTTAACTCTTACCTTGTGAAAAATTTTATACTTATAAATCTTGTTACCTCATAAGAATTTCTTTGTTACAGTCGAAGTTAGAAACGCAGTAAACAAGAGGAAGCCGAGAAGCTTGCCTTTACATCAAAAAGAGGTCCTTCAACCTCAACTCTTGAGAAATCGAGCTCGCTACATGTAAATGATTCTTAAAGAGAACTAATTTTCAAGAAAATGTTTATGTGCTCATTCATGTTAAATGTTTCTAACAGTCTAACCGAGATGGAAGAAGATAAGGCGTAAATGCCGAGACAAACCAGTAAACCAACAAGGTTTCAAGAACACATCATCGAGCCTTCAAACTTGAAGGTATATGACAATCAAGGACAAGTATTCTTCATCTCGGTTATCTTTATCTCTTCTAATATTCAATACTTTCTACTTACAGCTATTTCGTAAGTAGAAATGCAAGGATAAAGTTGTTACATTCCTCGATCAATGGAAATTGATGAAGCCCCCAAGGCAACATCACTGAAAGAACACCGTAAACCGCACAAGTTTCTAGAAAATGAACTGAGCTTCCTTTCGAGGAAGTAAGTAGCACAAATCGTAATTCATTAAAAGCATATTTATGCATAGATTCTTTCAAACTATTTCCTAAGTATTGTATTTCTCTCGTGTTCAAGAAAGAAAGGTTGATGAGGACCGTTCCAAGTCTCAACCTCACAACAAGATATCCGAGACACCAATTGTCTCAAGAGAACAAGTCTCGAGCCCAAGTACTTACTCGTAACTCGTAAACTAAACTACACTTATACTCAGATATCTACAAAAGTTTTGAAACTCACTCAAAACTCCTTCTTTCAGCTCAAACAGATGCAAAGGTGTTCCCATTAAAGAAACAAGGACCTACTTCACTTCTTCAAAGCTCACACCGCCAAAGCATATTCAATGCTTCAAGAAATGGCAGAGGTTAAGGTGCTCGATCTCTCAAATATTGAGAATCACAGATCAACCAACGAAAGCACGAGCTCGACCGAAACATATGTCCAAGCAATGTTCCCTACGTAACAATATACAGCCATAATTTACTACATAAGGACTTTTCCAGAGAAGTGGCGATAGTTTGATACATGCCTTTGAACAAAGTGTATGGTCGACAAGATTACAGATGGCATTCAAGCCGCCCCGCCTGCACTTCGCAGCTTATACCTTCCTAACAAGAAGAAGTTAAGCGTAAGATCACTATCCCTAAGTGATCAATCTTTATCCAAGATGATGAGGAGGAAGAAATGAATGAAAATTACTTTGATGAACCTCCCACCCACCATCACCAAAAGGATGATAATGACAAAAGGATGATGATGATGCCCCGCACTGGACCGGAGGAATTTCACAGAAACAATGCCTCACCGAAAAGCAAACCGAGAAGACTTCACGTAAATCTCCGCCTTCATCACCTCGTAAATCTACTCATCCATCTTCTAACCAACACGCAGCTACTATCGAACAAGTAGTCGAGCTCAAGAAACAAATCGTAAAATACTAAACACTCAAACCAGACGATCTTCAACTCGCATAACCGTTGAAGAAGAACAACAACCCATCTTCAACTCGAAGATCAAATAGCTAAATCCAGAGATAAGATTGATCAACTACAAGATCTATACTTAGAAGAAATGATTGCTTACTCGAGGTTAAAGAGCTACGGATGTCGTGCAAGAAATCACCAAAGAACTCGACATCAAGAAGTATTCAAGTCAAGCATGATGCTAAGGTCGCATCATCTTCAAAAGAAGTACCATCCTCCTCCCGTAAAGGAAAGAAACCAATCTCCGAGATGGTTGCCGGACTCGATACGATCGATGAAAATGTCCAAGAGGATGAAGATCACCGGGCTAATCACTCGATGATGAAGAAGACAAGATTTCAGTAGCACCGCCATGAACATTTAGCGTTTCACTTGAAAAGGAAGTTGATTGCTCCTACAATATTCAACAAACCGCCAAACGCCCACTCCCATGAATACATGAACAGTACCAAGTAATCGCTACTCAACAAGGAGATGTCTTCACGTAACAAGGAAGTAATCGGCCGCCCCTCTCGAATGAGAAAGTTCACCGAGCTCATCACCAGAGAACAACTAGCATAGTCATTGCTCGTAAAGATCCGGGAATGATAAGGGACGATGATGCGCCTTTAGTCAAAAAGCTTCAAGAGGCAAGTTACACCACCGAAAAGCAGATGCCATCCTAGCCCATCGCAGTAGCTCACCGATAAGGACAATGGACTTATCAAGCAAAATCAGAGCTCAAAGTCAACTTCGTGGTTGGTCAAGGCTATAATTATCTACAAGGGCACTTCAACTCTCTCGATTCCTTTATGAGACCGAGTCACCAACAATGACTAAGGGGAAAGAAAGTACAACTGACCTCAAAGTCGTGGGAATGGGAAGAAGGAGATGAAAACAAGAAGAAATTGAGTCAAAAGTGCTCAGAAGGAAGAAGAAAACTTCCCACCACCACTCGTAATCAATGAACCCTCCTCAAGCCAAGTCACTGCAAATAGTAGCCGCCTCGTAAACCCACCAAGGAACCAAAATGGTAACAAGGGCCATGGCACAGAAACCTCCAAGAAGTACCAAGGCTCCAAGGAGAAGACAAGTTAGAGGGATTGTTGAATCTTCTGAAGAAGAAGAAGGTCAAATCAAGTCCCTGGGCAATGAAGAAGGCTGTGAAACTCTCACAAGATCTAATCTTGATGATGATGAGGAAACTGATGAAGATGAAGCTCCTCTTCACAGAAAAAGGAAAATTGAAAGCCTAACTGAGCCCATAGCTGCAAAGCCACTAGTAGCTAAAACACCCTCTGGAAATACCAAGTCTATCCAGGGTGGTGGTTCTTCAAGCAACAACCCCAAAGAGAATTCAGGACAGAGAAGGAACAGACTGAGAGCTGAGCAAAGACAAAGTCAACTTCCACTCAAAGCCGTAAGAAGCCAAAATAGAGTATGTGAAGTATGACAATGATTCCTCCGCTCAGGTGCATCAATCAAAAGAATGGCTATCGATTCGAACTCAAGCATCTATCGTAAATTCAAGATTTCCGTAACCAATCCATAAACAACTCATGGCATGGAGAAAGGATAAACCTACCTTGATCAACACCAATCACATCAAAGCATGGTCGATTTTGAAGTTGTCAAGAGAATCAAGTCATGAAGAAGGACCTCTCGATGATTGTCCATATGGAAAGCCGATGATGTGCAAAATTCAATATCACAGAACAGCACAAGACCAAGACTTGTCAGGAACCCTATGAGTCATTCTATCCGATGTAAGATCAATACAGGGTAACATCGATATCTCAAGATTATCTACGAATACTTCAAGCTTTCAGACATCGTAATAGAGCATGCCCGAAGTGGGGAAAGTATATGGGTCAAACATTTTGTCAAGAAAATCCTACCAAAACCTACAAAGAGGTCTGTGGATTTGCCAGAGACACGTAGATGCTCGCGTAACTCTTCTATGATTATTCGATGACATCAAAAGGTTTGGAGATAGGAAATTTGCGTATCGATCCATAGAAATACTTGAAGACTTGAAGACTTGAAGACTAGTCTATTAGATGTTTACGGAGCTTGGTTACCCCTCTGTCCTAATTTACTATGTAGTTTTTGTATTTTTGCCGATCGAGCTTAATCAGATCATGTATTGAAGTTATCTGTAATATTTATTTGTAACTTATCTGAAGAACTTACTCTCAGATAGTATTCTATAAAAGATAACTTATTAGCAAAGATCACACCTTGTGATTTGGTTGATGTTTACTTTCTGCACTTAATTATATGAATTGAAAGATCATAAGAAATTATTAAGTGGTGGATTGTTTCCTCATCCAGATTTGTAATAGGGAAGATAGTCATC
This sequence comes from Plantago major, assembly GCA_026545765.1. NCBI lineage: Eukaryota > Viridiplantae > Streptophyta > Magnoliopsida > Lamiales > Plantaginaceae > Plantago > Plantago major. The sequence continues at coordinate 126,294 of JAIFAC010000045.1, forward strand.
GTTGACTGATCAAAAAGGGGGAAATTTGTGGGGAAATTTGTTGGGAAATTTCTTGAGAAATTTGTTAGGAATTTTGTTAGATATTTTGCAAAGAATATCTGTTTAGTTTTGATCAGCAACATGATGACTTATCTTAGTCTCAGAAAGGTGATTAGTACTCTTGGTTCACTTGAACATTGTAAAAGAGGAAAACCACTAAGTATGATAGTCTAGCTAATCTTGTATAGGATGTTAGGTCTCAAAATGTAATTTTTATTTTATGAAGAGAAGACCAAGAAGAAGACATCCAAGGTAAAGCTCAACGACATTGAAGACTTGAAGAAATCACAAGATTATCAATTGTTGTTCAGATATCTTAGCCGACATCTTAAAGACACGAATAGTTTCAAACAAACCGTGTCACAAGAGATATCCGAGAAATAAGAGACATATCCGAAAACAAGGAAAGTGTCCATGATATTTATTCTCGATACCTTGAGCATTAACCACGCTTCGAAAAGAACATATATATTGCAAACAAAGTTGTTTCAATAAATACAAGTGGTATCTCAAGATTGAAGATAAGGACGCAAAGAATCGATAACACTAGTCTCCGACATAAAGCATAGTTCCGCTGACACTACAGACAAAAGTATAGTACAATGCATTTAATGCACGGACAGAGATGTCTGAATAAAAGCAACGGCAGCTTCTGAGAAGAAGACAAAACCTGCTACAGTACTGTACACAGATATCAATAGTTTGAATTTGAGCCTAATGGATACTACTCAAACGGCACTCAAATTCATCTATAAATATCAGCACTTAGACAGCTTGAGAGAACATACAGAACCTTAGACACACCTTGAACTGCATACAAACGCTGAACATCTTACTCTCTCAAAGCAACTTACTTACTCAAAGCTTCGCTATGCACCAAAGCTTTTGATCTTGAGTAAACACCAAGTTCTAAGTGTCCCGATCCTAAACAAGCAAAGCTATCTCGAAGGAGTTGAATCAAAAGATCAACTATCCGAGATTCATTCTTCAATGTATATCATAAGACTTGGATCAGTAAAATCGAACAAGATACCATACGCTGTAAAGTGTATTAAGTAACTTGGTTCACAGAGCTATCTGATTAACTGAAAAGTTATAAAGACACTCATCTGACAACTCAAACCAAAATCAACACCATAATCAAGGTGGAGTATGTGAAGTACTTAGTTTGAAAAATCAGGGAATAACTCCAAGGTTACCGGAGTATAGGAAGTACTTGATTTGGGAAACTAAGGAATAACTCCAAGGTTATTGAGTATAGGAAGTACTTAGCTTGGGAAGCTAGGGAATAACTCAAAGGTTTCTGAGTAGACAACTCAGGGGGAACATTTGGTTGGGAACCAATTGTTAAGAATCTTAGAATAGGATTATTGTAAGGAGAACTCAATTATCTGTTCTAGTGAATTCTAGGTCTCTGATAGACCGAAGTGGATTAGTTGGAGGATTATGCCACCTCCAGATACCACTATACTTGCTGTGTTATTTACCTTTCTGTATTTACTTTTCAGCAACACACACACACACACATTAACTGTTTCTGCACTTATCTTTATTAAGTCTTCCGCGCTCTGATTCTAAGTATCATATATCTATTCAGATATCGGAGAAATAGTTGTTATCGACAATAGTTTTTAAAAGACTATTCACCCCCCCTCTAGTCTTTTACTTTGCCGTTATCTGGACCAATGTATACGCTTTGTTTAAAACCTGCGTGTCTTCAAGATATCTCGCTAAGGTATCCGAAAATCGCTTTAGTAATCTTGCGCTTCTTCAAGTCTTCAATGTCGCTGAGCTTGTTTTGCTTGGATTTCTTCTTCTTGGTCTTCTTCATAAAATAAAAATTACATTTTGAGACCTAACATCCTATACAAGATTAGCTAGACTATCATACTTAGCGGTTTCGCTTTTACAATGTTCAAGTGAACCAAGAGTACTAATCACCTTTCTGAGACTAAGATAAGTCATCATGTTGCTGATCAAAATCTAAACAGATATTTCTAACAAAATATCTAACAAATTTCCTAACAAATTTCCCAAGAAATTTTCCAACAAATTTCCCAACAAATTTCCCAACAGTTTCTCATGAAGTAATTGACTTTGGTCAAAAGAAGAAAGAAGTGTGTGGAATGGCTGAAGAAATCTTTCCAGATATCTCCAAAATTGAACCTTGTCTAATGGCTGATGAGGTAACACATACTTCCTATTATACTTATGAAAGTGATGAAGAAGGAATCAAAGATCTGGAAAATCTCAGAAAAAGAACTTGATCTCTACGAAAGAGAATTTCTAATGGTTCGAGCTAGAGCCAAAAACCTTGAAGAAGAAAAGAATTCTCTTGTAAAGGAAAATTCTCAATGAATCAAGATATCTGAGAAAAAGGATGCTGAAAATGCGTTTCTCAAGGCTCAGATATCTGAGACTGAAAAGTCACATAAAGAAGCAATGGCTAATATTTAAAAGAAATGTGAAGATCTTCTTTCTGAAATAAGGAACTCAAAAAGAAAGAATTATCTTTTCAATCTTATGCCAAAGCTAGTGACACTCTTACTGAAGTACAATCTTATTTAAGAGATCCTTCAGAAAAGAGAGGACTTGGGCTGGACACACACACACAGATAGTTCTACCACTCTGAATAAGAGTGATGAAAGATGAACATTTGTTAGTGCTCAGCAAAGTAATTTCCAAACAATCTATAGTATCGGTCAGAAAGATAAGATTGTTGACAAAGGAAAGGCAGTTGCGACTAAGCCTTTGTGGGAAAAACAAGTCCAAAGGAAAACCTGGCATATGTCTCTGAAAATAAACATAGCACTGAAAAGTGTAATCACCCACAGTTCTATGTCTCTCAGAAAGGAAAAATTGTAGGAGCTGACAAATTCTCCTATGTCACATTTTCTGAAGGAAAATAGACTATCCAGAGACTAGCAAAGCTGTTGAGAAGAGATCTCAGATGGCACCAGGTGCTCGGAATGGTATTGGCTATAAAGCCATCGGGAAGCAACTTGCTCATGAATACAAACAAGAGCAAGAACGATGGTTCAAGGCTAGAATTGCTCACAACAATTATCAGAAGTGGAAGATGAATCAAGCCACTGAAAATCTGAATGCCATGGCTAGAAGAAATCTGGCAAGGAAAGCTAAGTTTGCTGAGAAGCAGACTCAGAAACCTGACAGGTATTTGAAAGCACCAAATGAAGCACCAAGGAACACACCAAGGAAGAAAGTAGTTCTTAACAACAATGATACTAATCATTTAACTAGAATTCCTCCTTATGTTCCTGTTAGACAAAAGAATGTCCCTAAGAAATTCATTCAAAAATGGATTCCTACTGGAAGAATTTTTAGTCCAGACGGTTCCATTGTTGGTATGAGAACCTAATATCCTGTTTCTGTTTTGTGCAGAACACTCTAAAGGCTAATTAAAAGTGGCATTTTGATAGTGGATGTGGGAAGCACATGACAGGAGACAAAGCAAATCTGATTGGCTACAAAAAGTGCAATGATGGACCAATTATCTGGTTTGCTGGAGGAGATGAAAATCCAACCATAGGATTTGGCAATTTGAAGTTTGGAGCCCTTACAATCTCTGAAGTACTACATGTAAAGGGATTGAAATATAATCTCCTAAGCATGAGTCAATTAGTAGACAAAGGGTACACTGTCAAGATCAAGTCAAAACTATGTAAAGTAATTGACAATGAGTCAAAGCAGACAGTATTGGTTGCAAGGCGTAAAGGAAATCTTTATGTTGCTGATTGGGCAATCGCCACAGCCAAAGAATGTCTCATGGTGAGTCAATCTGGCCACACTGAAGAAAATTGGCTTTGTCATAAAATAATGATTCACTTGAATTTCAAAACTCTGAATAAGCTAGCCAAGAAAGAGTTGGTGGTTGGTTTACCCAAAATGGCATATGAACAATCCAAAACATCTTTCAAGTCTAAAACTAGACATTCCAGTGAAAGGCCACTGCAAATGTTACATATGGATTTGTTTGAATCCTCAGTAACTAGTTATGCAGGAAAGAAGTGTGGTCTGGTTGTTGTTGATGACTACTCAAGATTCACTTGGGTGGTCTTTCACAAACACAAATCTGATGCAAGAGCTGAGATACCTAACTTGCATAAGCTCAAGTCATGAAAATGACAAGGTATCTCGTAATCGTAATGCACTATGGTACCGAAGTTTAGAACCAAGAATCAAAGAGTTTTGTACCTGCAAAGGTATACAACATCAACTATCTCTGCAGTGCAAGAAGAGTTGGATCAATTTGAGAGAAACAAAGTCTGGAAACTGGTTCCATTTGTGAACGAAATATCTGTAATCGGAACCAAGTGGGTTTTCAGAAACAAAATGAATGAGTCTGGTGAAATAACCGTAAACAAGGCTAGGTTGGTTGCCAAGGATTCACCTGCATCAAGGACTAGATTTTGATGAATCTTATGCACCAGTTGCAAGATTGGATGCAATTAGACTCTTTCTAGCCTTTGCAACTCATAATGACTTTACAGTTTATCAAATGGATGTCAAGAGTGCATTCCTAAATGGTGAACTTGCTGAAGAAGTCTATGTTGAGCAACCACCAGGTTTTGAAGTTTCCTCAGAAAGTAGGATGATCTATAAGCTTTAGAAAGCTCTGTATGGGCTGAAACAAGATCCAAGAGCATGGTATATTACATTGGCCAGATACCTACTAGACAATGGTTTCAAGAAAGGAGATGTTGATAAAACACTCTTCACACTGAACCATGATGGGAAACTACTTTTAGTTCAAGTATATGTTGATGACATTATAATTGGATCTAAAGACAAGCAACTTTGTGAAGACTTTGCTGAATTCCTGAAATGTAAATTTGAGATGAGCATGATGGGAGAATTGAATTACTTCCTAGGGTTGCAAGTCAAGCAACTCAATGATGGAATATTCTTTAGTCAAACAAAGTATGCAAATGATATGCTCAACAAGTTTAATCTAAAGCCTTCTGAAAAGAATGCTAAGATACCAATGAGCATTGGAACCAAATTAACGTATACTGAATCTGACAAGAGTGTTGAAGAACACAAGTATAAGAAAATTGATTGGATCTCTACTATACCTCACTACAAGTAGACCTGATATTCAATATGCAAATGAGGTAAAGTTAGATTTCGCATAAATCCAACGCAATCACAAAGGCACCATTTCTATGAAAATATTGAGATATGTAAAGGTAATCAGAGAAGTTGGATTGTGGTATCCAAAAGAAAGTATATTGTTTTTGGTTGGCTACTCAGATGCCGACTATGCTGGATCACTGCTTGATAGAAAAAGCACATCAGGAGCATGTCAATTTCTTGGTGCTAGATTGATATCATGGTTCAGCAAGAAACAAAATTCAATTGCCACATCTACCACAAAGGCTGAATATATTGCTGCAGGGTGTTGTGCTTCACAAATATTGTGGATACAACAACAACTTAGAGACTATGGACTCAATGAAGAGAAAACTCCCATTTTCAGTGACAACACAAGTGCTATTGCCATAACTCAAAATCCTAAGTTTCACGCTAGAACAAAGCACATTGATGTTAGACACCACTTCATCAGAGACCATGTTGAAAAGGCAATATAGAGATACTCAAGATTGTCACTGAAGACCAACTTGCAGATATCTTCACTAAGCCACTACAAGAAAGTAGATTCTTAGCCTTAAGACACAGCCTCGACTAATGGAGCTACCTAAGAACTGAAAAAGTTCAGATATCTGAAGAAGATATTAGAGGAGAAAGAAGAGGAATCTGGAACGGGTATCCAGAGAAGAGGAATTTGGAATGAGTATCCAGAAACCAAAGGCTAAAGGGTAAAAAGGCTATTTGAAGATTTCTGAGACGGGTATTCAGATATCTAGTTCACTCAGTGAGGGGGAACACAAAAGAGAATAGTACAACTGTCTACAGTCAACTACTATCTTGAAATTTGTATTGTTTCTATCTTTGTGTAAAACTTGGACAAATATTGAGTATAAGATAGAATCAGATACAACAGTGTTCTCATTCACAGAGAAACATGATTCAGATAGCTAATAGCCAAAATTCATTAAATGGGCACAATTACATTTGTTGATTGTGATCATTGCTGAATAAGCAATAGTGACCCTTGATGAAATGGGCGATTGATCTTTACGGCAGAGATTAACTCTCGGTAAATAGTGGATTGTTGAAATTCCGACATGGCCCACTATGCATTTATTGCCGAACAAGCTTTTTCCCACGCCTGCCTGCAATTCACAGATACGTATATACAAAACCAATTTGTATGTATATGTTTATCTGAATTACATTGCTATATATATAGGATTTTGGGAAAAGAAATTACTTTTGCCTAATCCAACATACAGACTTGCACAAGAATTGCAAAAAAAACATTCTTCAACCTCTGCAAATTTCTGTTAGTTTTTCTGCAAAGAATCACTAACCCAAATCTCTTTCAAACCTTCAAAACACTTGCACTATATAAAGAGATGGCTCCTATGCTCGCTCACAGTAAACCCCAATCTTCTACCACCGACATCAACAAAAGCAAGCACCAGAGTTGGTTATAGTGAACAATCGATTGGTAGGAGACTTTAATCCCGATCATTGGACTTCAATTCACAAGATGATTTGGGGTGGTGCCATGATTGAGGAGTACCTCACGACTGCTGTTGAAAACCAAGCCGATAGGAAACTGATTCTTGACATGCTTGAAAAGGCACAAATCAAGGGTTTTCTATCTGCTCTTCCCAGTGGAATTTCTTCACTAGATGTGTTAGAATTCTACAATAAATCCAGGATTATATCCTGTGTTTCTGAAGGCACTGCAATAGTTTCTATAAAAACTTCAGTCCAAGGAAAGGAAATCCTTCTGGACTTAACAACTTTCTGCAAGTTGTTTGACCTTCAAAATCTTCGAAAGGATTTTGAAATAGACACCAAGGATGATGATCTCCTTGAAGGTGTAAAACAATTGTACAGTGATGTGTGTGATCTTGAAAAATCAAATACACCCACTGATTTCAAACTTGCTGACATCAGAACCGCATATCCACGCTCATGGATGTCAGCAAGCATTCTTCACAGATGCTTTGATGGTCTACAAGGAGGTGCTGACCAGATAAGCCAAGAATGCTGGATGATGATGTTCTTGTTACAACAACAAGACAAAACGCTAGAAAACCCTTTCAATTGGGGAAAGTACGCCTTTATGAAGTTTTTGAAGAAGATTCAAGGCTTTGAGCCTAAAATCGCTAAGGGACTTGCTGAGCCAAAGGCCACAGTAAGCTATGGTCTAAAGATATGCTACTTGCTGGAAAAGCTTGGCATTGAGCTCAGAGAAGGTCGATATAGCCAACAAAGAACTCTACTCTACAAATTTGAGTATACGAACATGATGAAAAAGGTTACTGGATCTCAGAAAGGTCCCAAGAAGCGAAAGACTGAAGAGGTATTTGAGGGAAAGATTGCGACCTAGAAGCCCAGAACTTCACGAAAGAAGTCTGCTGGCAAATCAGAAGGCACATCCATTGAGATTTTCAATTCCCAGATACCTGCAGTTGTTGCTGATGAACTCATAAATGCAAATGAAATCATCAATGCTGCAAAAGAGGTATCGACTACTGAACAAGTAAACTCAGCAAGAGAAAGTGGTTTCAGAAATGTCAAAACTATTACAGAAAGCCTTGCTGATGAACTCATAAATGCTGCTAAAGAAAGTAGTGATAGATACCAAGCCCTATCTGCAGAAACCGCATGAATTATGGACCAATCGGCAGCCTAATGTCGATGAGAGCTCTGACGATGAAGATGATGAATTAGTCATCTCTCAAGTCCTAGAAAAATCAAAAAGGGCTAAGGTTACCTAAAAAGTAACTGGTGTAGAGGTATCTAAAGAAGAACCTACACCAAAGGTTGCTGAACAAGCACTTGTTTCAAAGGTTGCTGAAGAAGCAATCGGTCTGTGGTCATCGACAAATTACACCATCGTAGCAAGAAAGATCAAACATATCAAGATGCTCGATGAGTGATAGCTGGTGTTCGAGGATACCGCCATTGCCTCAACACTCAACAAATTGCCTCAAGCACAACAACCACAACAACTCGATGTAAATATCACGAAATGGTACTTGAGACCAACATCTTCGTTGTCAAGAAAATCCAAAAGTGCAGTTCCCAACTCAATGAGAGGAATCAAACGAGATATCTACTCGTAATGATCAACCAGGAGGCAACCGAGTTCGATACTCGTGAAAGGTCCAAGCACCAAACTTCAAACAAAGAAGTCAAATGGAACCACAAGACCAAAACATAGAAGGGTTACAAGTTCCAGAGACCAATCAGCCTGACACTGCTCAGGTAGCTGAATGGTTTAACTCTCTACTTGTGATAATTTGTGTTTATTAATCTTGATAGTTAGTAAAATTTCTTTGTTACAGGCTAAATTAAAAACAAAAGAGCAATAGGAAGCTGGAAAGCTTGCCTCAGAGACTGAGAAGGAAGCTTCAACAACCTCACATCTTAAGGAATCTGAGCCTGTGCTACAGGTGATAGAGAATTTCTTAAGATATCACTTTTCAGATATATGTTAATACACTTAACTAATTAAGTGAATGTTTCTAATAGGCTCCAACTGAAAAAGAAGAAGATAAGGCAGAAATGCCAGAAAAGGACCCAGAGACCGTCAAGGTTTCTGAAGAAAATGTCATTGAGCCTTCTAGTGAGAAGGTATATAAAAATTAGTGATAAACATTCTTCATCATGGGTTAAATTCTTCTAATTACTCAATACTTTCTACTTACAGCACATTTAGAAGTACAAGGGAAAGAGTTACTTCAAGACCGATGGAAATTGATGAAGCCCCCAAGACAACATCACCAGAAAGAACACCAGAAACTGAGAAAGTTTCTGAGAAAAATGATTCTGAGCCTCCTGTAGAGGAAGTAAGTGAAACACTTAGAAATCATTGAAGCTTCATTGCATAAATTCTTTCATGACAATTTCCTAAGTATTGTGGTAATTTTAATTCTCAGGTTCAAGTAGAAAGAAAGGTTGATGAGGACCAGACTCCCAAGTCTCCACCTCACAACAAGATATCTGAGGCACCCCTACCTCAGTAGTACAAGTCTCTGAACCTGATGTAATCATTCAGGTAACTCAGAAACCTACATACTCAAATACTCAGATATCTACAGAAGACCTACTTACATTCTTCAAGAACCACACACTCAAGAAACATCTCAAGTGTTTCAGAAAGTGGCAAAAGCTCAGAAGCTCAGATCTGACTGAATTAACGAAGGTGACTGATCACCAATTGAGAAGAGTCAGAGCTTTTGACTTGGAGAATTATGTCCATGCTATGTTCCCAACAGCAAAGACTTTTGCTACTCGATGCATAAGGACTTTATCAAAGAAGCCACAAGCTAATAGAAGCTTTGAGAAGGCCGATGGTCGCACTGTAATGCGATGACATTCAAGCCTACTTTGCCCTGCATCTACAATGCATACCCTCTGAACAAGAGGAGGTAAATGGGAAAACGATCACTATTGCAGAAGTGATCAATCTGGTCTTTGAAGATGAGGAAGAGAAGGAAATTGATGAAAACAATTATGAAGATCCTCCTTCTGACCATCGCAAGGATGAAAATAAGAAGGATGATGATGATGCCCCTGCACCAGGGACATGAGGGATTACACAGAGGAAGAATGCCTCAGCTGCTGACAAGCACACTGAGAGGACAACACAACAATCCCCTCCTCCATCTCCTCAGAAATCTACCCATCCAACTACCCAACAAAAGGACACTACTGAACAAATAGTTGAGCACTCCGAGGAAACAACTCAGAAGATATTGAATACACAAACCAGAGCTGCTCAACTCAAACAACTCTTGGAAGAAGAACAACAGCTCCATCTTCAACTGGAAGAAGAGCTAGCCATATCCAGAGATAAGCTTAATCAACTTCAAGATCAATACTTACAAGAAATGGTAGCTTACTCTGAGGTCAAAGAGCTCTAGGATGTTGTAAATGCTATTACTAAGGAACTCGATACTGAAGAAGTATCTGAAGCAAAGCATGATGCTAAGGCTGCATCACCATCAAAAGATATACCATCCTCCTCACTGAAAGGAAAAAAGCCCATCTCTGAGATTGTTGCTGGACTAGACAACATTGATGAAACCGTCCAAGAGGATGAAGATCACTGGGCTGATGACTCAGATGATGAAGAAGACAAGACATTGGAAGAACACCGCAATGAACACTTAGCGGTTTCTGATTTGAAAAGGAAGCTAATTGCTCCAGAAGTTTTCATCAAACTGCCAAATGTCCACTCCCAAGAATACATGAATAGATACCAAGTTTTGGCACATCTTAAAAAGGAGTTGTCTTCACAGAACAAAGACGTAATTTCCTACGTCCCCTCAAATATGAAGAAATTCACTGAGCTCATCACTCAGAGAACAACTAGTATGGTCATTGCTCAGAAGGATCTGGGAATGATAAGGGACGATGATGTATCATTAGCTGAAAAAGCTTTTCATGAGGCAAGTTACACTGCTGGAAAAGCAGATGCCATACTAGGCCCATTGGCAGAGCTCCCTGATAAGGAGAATGGACTTATCAAACAAAATCAGGAGCTCAAAGTCAACTTCGGTTGGTCACCGCCTATAATCGCTATAAGGACATTTTGAGTCTTTCTCAGAATCCTTTATCAGACTTAATTAGTCAACGATGACTAAGGGGGAAGGATTGTACACATATGGACCTCAAAGTCAGGGGGAATGGGAAGAAGGAGAAGGACATAAGAAGAAACTGGAGTCAGCCGCCGTAAAGGAAGAAGAAACAAGAAAACTTCCCAACCACCACTCGTAATCAATGAGCCCTCCTCAAGTCAAGCATGGTAAATAGTAGCTACTTCCCAGAAACCAACTGAAGGAACTTCAATGATAACAAGGGACAAAGCACAAAAACATCCAAGGAGTACCAAGGCTCCAAGGAGAAGACATGTAAGAGGGATTGATGAATCTTCTGAAAAAGAAGAAGAAGGCCAAATCAAATCCCTGGGCAATGAAGAAGGCTGCAAAGATCTCACAAGAATTAATCTTGATGATGATGACGAGACTGATGAAGATGAAGCTCCTCTTCACATAAAAAGAAAAATTGATAGCCTAACTAAGCCCATAGCTCCAAAGCCTTTGGCAGCTATAACACCCTCTGGAAATACCAAGTCTAAGCATTACCCCAAAGGAGAATTCTAGACAAAGGAGAAACAAACTGAGAGCTGAACAAAGAAAACTTCAACTACCACTCAGGCCTGAAGAAGCGAAGATTGAGTATGTGAAGACCAACAATGACTCCTCTGTCTACAGGTGCATTAATCAGAAGAATGGCTACTGGATTTTGGAACTTAAGCATCTACTAGTAAACTCAAAATTTCCAGAACCAATCCATAAACAACTCATGGCATGGAGAAAAGACAAGCCAATCTTGATCAACACCAATCACATCAAAGCCCGTCGATTTTGAAGTAATCAAGAGATTAGAAGCCATGAAAAAGGACCTCTCTAATGAATGTCCTTATGGAAAGCCAGATGATGTGCACATAATTCTCAACATCACTGGAACTAGCACAAGAGCAAGACTTGTTGTGGAACCCTATGAGTCCTTCTACTGATCAAGATCAATACAAGGTGACATCAAATATCTGAAGATCACCTATGAATACTTCAAGCTATCAGATATCAGAATCGAGCATGCCTGGAAATGGGGAAAGTATCTGTGGGTCAAGCATTTTGCCAAGAAAAATCATACCAAAACCTACAAGGAAGTCTGTGGTTTTGCCAGAGACACATAGATGATTGTCAGAACACTTCTCTGTGACTACTCTGATGACATCAAAAGGTTTGGTGATAGGAAATTTACAGATTGATCCATGGAACTATTTTTGAAGACTTGAAGTGTTGAAGACTTGAAGACTAGTTTATTAGGATGTTTACTTGGAGCTTGGTTACTCTTGTTGTCCTAATTTACTATGTATTTTGTATCTTGCTGACTGAGCTGAAGTGTATTTTATGTATTCAAGTTATCTCTGAACTTTCGTTGTAATATATCTGATGAACTTACTCTCAGATATCTTTTTCTATAAAAGATAACTTGTCAGCAAAGATCACACCTTGTGATTTGGTTGATGTTTACTTTCTGCACTTAATTATATGAATTAAAAAATCTTAAGAAATGATTAAGTGGTGGATTGTTTCCTCATCCAGATTTGTAATAGGTCAGATAGTCATCGTTGACTGATCAAAATGGGGGAAATTTGTTAGGAATATCTGTTTAGATTTTGATCAGCAACCTAATGACTTATCTTAGCTCAGAAAGGTGATTAGTACTCTTGGTTCCCTTGAACACTGTAAAAGAGGAAGCTCACTAAGTATGATAGTCTAGAAAATCTTGTATAGGATGTTTAGTCTCGAAATGTAATTTTTATTTTCTGAAGAAGACCAAGAAGAAGGCATCCAGCAGGAAAAGTTCAATGGATTTGAAGATTTGAAGACTGCACAAGATTGCTGAAGACAAGGGTTTTTCAGATACCTATGTCCAGATATCTTGAAGAAACAAGTGTTTCGAAACACAAGTGTTGCAAAAGATATATGTGAATAAGTGGTTTCTGAAACGAGGAAAGTGCTCACAGATATCTACACTCAGATACCTTGAACACAAACTATGTTTCTGAAAAGAAATATATTATAACAAGTTGTTTCAACAAACGGTTTCTGAAGTTGTGATAATTTTTGAGAAGGACATGCAAAGCTTCAGAGAAATCTGATAATATAAGGTCTCTGATAAAATGCATAGTTCCGTTGGCACTACAGGACAAAGTATAGTACAAAGCATTAAATGCGCGGACAGAGATGTCTGAACAAAAATGGTAGCTTCTGAAGAAGAAGATAAACGTACTACTGTACTATACTCAGATATCAATAGTTTGAATTTGATTTAAGCCTAACGGATACTGTTCAAACGGCACTCAAATTCATCTATAAATATCAACACTTAGATTGCTTGAGAACACACACTGAACACCTTAGATCACTGAACTTATATTGAATACTCACACAAGTTCTCTCAAGCATACTACTTACCTTCAAGCTTTCTGTTGTGACCAAAGCTCTTGATTCTAAGTAGCACAAAAGTTCTAAGTGTCCTGATCCTTAACAAGCATTGTTATTTGTGAAAGAGTTGAACTAAGATTTCATATCTGAAATTCATTCTCTTGAACACTTATCATAGACTTGGGTCAGTAAAGAACAAGATACCATACATTGCAAAGTGTATTAAGTATACTTGATTCATAGAGCTATCTGAGTAACTGAACAAGTTATTAAAGAAGCTCACCTAACAACTTACCTTAACCAACACCATTATCGGCGTGGAGTACATGAAGTACTTAGTTTGGGAAACTAAGGAATAGCTCAAAAGGTTTCTGAGTACATGACGTACTTGGTTGTGAAAGCCGGGGAATAACTCTGGGGGAACACTTGGTTGGGAACGTAGTGAGTTTAGGAATCAAGAGAAGATATTTGTAAGGTGAACTCAATTATCTGTCTTAGTGGATTCTAGGTCTGAGAAAGGCCGAAGTTATCAACACCATAGCTGGAGGTCCAAGTGGAGGAGACAGTCATAATGCCAGAGAAAGAACTGCCCAACATTTTAGGAACAACGACAGAGCCTACGCTCCATCTTCTTTAAGGGGTTCAAACTTGATCTCTTTTGATGACAGTGAGATACCTCCCCCAACGTCTGGAGGAGGAGATCTCAGAGATCCGAACATTCCACTAGTGATCTCCCTAGTCATTGCCACTTACAAGGTCAATAAGGTGCTTGTTGATACTTGAGCTCTTCTAACATTATCTCTAAGAGAACTGTGGACCAAATGAACTTGGGGAGGATCGAATATGGTAGAGTCCATACTTCATTAGTGGGATTTGGAGGTTCTACAATTCGTCCAATTGGGAGTATCACTCTACAAGTTTCCATGGGGACTTTCCCAACAAGAGTGACTCGGACAGTTCTCTTCGTGGTTGTGGATAGTGCCTTTGACTACAATGTTATCTTAGGATGACCAGGCCTCAACCAATTCAAGGCCATTTCTTCTCCACTACACAACAGGGTCAAATTCCCTACTCCAAATGGGGTGGGAGAAGAAGTAGGAAACATTAGGGAAGCATGGGAATGCTACATTATGTCAACCCGAAATGCCTCAAATTTCGTTTGCAAATACGACTAGCACGGTTCACTTGCTCAGACCTCCTACACCTCCTAAGGAAGAAATGGGAGGTGGAGCGCTCAAATAGAAATTTCCTAAGGCTGCGAGGATTGAACCTCATGAGACCCTAAAGGAGATCCAATTGATAGAAGGAAGTCCCGAAAAGAAAACTAGGATCGGGACCGAGATGAGCATTGAGGTTGAGATGAAACTCATAGCTTGTCTAAAAAGCAACTATGATGTCTTTGCTTGGAGCACTGACGATCTTAAGGGAATAGATCCAAGGATAGTTGTTCACCGTCTGAACATGGATCCTTCGGTCAAATATATTCGTCAAAAGAGAAAAGACTTTGGGCCCGTTGAAGATGCTATCATAGCCGGAGAAGTTGAGAGGCTCATGAAAGGTGACACATCGAAGAAGTGAGATATTCAGATTGGGTTTGCAATGTGGTTCTCATCGAAAAAGCTCCCGGGAAGTGGAGGATGTGTAATGACTTCATCAGGTTCAACAAGTTTTGCCCAAAAGATCCTTATCCCTTGCCTCGGATTGACTAATTGGTGGACTCCACAGCCGGATGTGCTCTTCTAAGCTTCATGGACGCTTACCAAGGATTTTACCAAATTAGAATGGTCTAAGAGGACATCAAAACCTTCTTTACGGCTGGAGGAGTTTATTGCTTCAAGGTTATGCCATTTGGACTGAAAAATGCAGGAGCTACTTACCAACGTCTGGTAAATAGAATATTCAAAGAAGAGATTGACAAAACCATGGAAGTATATGTCGATGATATGTTGGTTAAGAGAAAGACAGAGGAGCAACATACCAACCACCTCAACAATTGCTTCTCTATCTTAAGGAAGTATGGAATGAAATTGAACCCCGAGAAATGTATCTTCGGAGTGAAAGGGGGTATGTTTCTTGGCTACATGGTAACGGAGAGGGGCATCAGCGCCAACCCAAAAAAGATCAAGGCTATACTAGACCTACCACAACCAAAAACCATCAATGAAGTTCAACAGCTAATAGGGCGAGTCATGTCCTTGAGCCGCTTCATCTCTAGATCAGCAGAAAAGAACCTACCCTTCTTTAAGATATTGAGCAAAGGGGACAAGTTCGAGTGGACCAAAGAGTGTAAAGAAGCCTTCAACAGCTTAAAGAATATCTCCTCTCACCACCACTCTTGGCCAAACCAGTGGGCTATGAGTTCCGTGCTAGTCCGAACCGAAGCCAACGATCACATGCCTGTTTACTACCTAAGCAAAGCTCTAGCTGGAGCAGAGACTAGGTATGCTCGGATTGAGAAATTGGCATATGCTTTGGTATACACTGCTCGGAAGCTAAAGATTTACTTTAAGTCACACAGAATTGTGGTCCTCACCAGTGAACTGTTGAAACAAGTCCTTGGAAAGCCACATCAATCTGGCCGCCTGTCCAAGTGGGCAATCGAGCTAAGCGAGTACGATATCGGATATCAAGCTCCATCAGCCAAGAAGGCACAAATCATCGCTCACTTCTTAGTCGAGTACCCAGAGAAGGAAGAAGAAATGACAATGATCAGGTGAAAGAAGCTGAGTGCTTAATGATAACACAAGGAATGAGCCCTTCTGAGCAAGTGAGAGTTACTAAGAGAGAAGTGCAACAAGAGACCTATGGTGACGCTCAATTCAGGGGGCTTTCATCTGAACCTATGGATGACTCTCTCAGAGTGAGACACATGTTTCTTTTGGATGAATTACCTAACACTCCTGTACTCGCATCTTCCGTCAAGATACAAGAGGAGGTTCAAAAAGGTAAGAACACCGATACTTCCATGGCACCCAAAGAAGAAGGAAAAGACACTTGGACACTGTAGGTAGATGGATCTTCTACCGGCTGACTCGGAGGTATTGGAGTACACCTTCAGAGCCCCACAGGTGCTCAGTTGGATTATGCCATCACGCTTGATTTCAGGGTAACCAACAATGAAGTTGAATATGAGGCACTTCTTGCGGAATCAAGATGGCTAAATCTCTTCAAGTGAGAAAGATCAAAGCTTACATCGACTCAAAACTAGTCAATCTCGCCTCGTGGTTGTTTTCCGCTAACGGCCCTAACATGATAAAATACTTGGAGTTGCTCAAAAAAGAGGTAGGGGACTTCGAAGAGTTCACGTTGGAAAGGTTCGATAGAGAATGTACGTAAAGTCGACTCACCTCAAAGTATACGCCGCCGGGAACATCGACACTAGAAGTATCATCCTATCGACTCTTAGGACTTCTTCACTCATGACTCTGGAAATGCACATCTTGCTTTTAAGCACTGAGCAGACTTGGATGATAGACATCTTCAATTACCTCAAGGATGGGTCTTTGCCCTCAGATCCAAAGGAAGCAAGGAGGGTTTTTTGCTGAGCCACTAGATACTTTATCCTTGGCGAAGATCTCTATAAGAAGTCTTTCAGTGGCACTCACTTGAGATGCCTCGGACCTCAAGAGGCTAAAACTGTTTTGGAGGAGATTAAAAGTGGGAGTTGTGGGAGTCACCAGAGGCCGAAGCTTTAGCTCGTAAAGTCATAAGGCAAGGATATTACTGGCCAACAATTTATAAGGATGCTTCAAACTTTGCTCGCGCATGTGATGATTGTCAAAACTATGCCAACGTACCTCACCGCCCTACAAACCCTATGATTCCGTCAATCATAGCTTGTCCATTTGACTAATGGGGAATAGATATAGTCGGTCCTTTCCCCTGCGGTACTCACCAAAAGAAGTTCCTCATCGTCACTGTGGAATACTTTACCAAATGCGTCGAAGCAGAAGCCGTGTCCACCATCACTGGGAACCGAGTGGTAACTTTCATTTGGAAGAACATCATTTTCCGCTTTGGACTACCAAGAATCCTTGTCTCATATAATGGAGCTCAATTCTCCGGAGCTAGACTCAAGGAATGGTGCAAATCCTTCAAGATAGAACAACGATTCACATCAGTTGGCTATCCCTAAGCTAATGGCCAGGTAGAGTCAACAAACAAAACAATCGTTAAGATGCTGGAAAAGAGGCAGATGACTTGGATGGGGTACTTTGGGCTCACCGTACCACCGCTAGAACTGCTAGTCAGGAGACGCTCTTTACGTTAGTATATGGCATTGAGGCAGTCATTCCTTCAGAAATCACGGTCGAAACTCATAGGATTCAACAATATCAACGCGTTGAGAATGAAGCGGCAAGGATCTATGATTTGGAGCTGCTTGAGAACAAAAGAGACACTGCGCTAGCTAACATCTACCGATACCAAGCGACAGCTGCTCGGGCTTACAACAAACACGTACATGCTAAGGATTTGCAAGTGTTTATCTAGGTCTCAGAAGGTTGGACATGCTCAGTAATGTTGGAAAGCTCAAACCAAAATGGGAAGGTCCTTACATGATCATTGGAGAAAGGGTCAATGGAAGCTATGAGTTAGAAGATGAACAGGGAAGGGACTTGAAGAGAACTTGGAATGCCAAGAACCATCAGAAGTTTTATGCTTAAGAACAACGTCAGTTACCTAATTTTTCCTGTTTTTGCTCTTTGGCCCTGAAGCCCACTAGTTGTAATTGAATTTACGCCAAATCAATACAACTTCTATCTTTTTAGACTACATCTATCTCAAGCCTAACTCTACTCTTCGGACTTATTGTTTCGAGCCATCGCCATTTTCCATACAAATTACCACAGGATCGAACTCCTAAGATTTGCTTTACAACTTGCTCAAAAGCGCAAGAACCAGAGACTCGGACTCAGAGATCTGACGCAAAAAAAAAAAAAAAAAAAAACTCCACAACCAAGGCGGGCTGCTACGTCCAAAAAACCCACAACCCAACGGGCACTCCTCGGACAATCTACCTTCAAGAACAATCGATGAGTCGATTTTACATCGTCTCATTTGGTCTTTTTTACCGTCTTATTGCCATTCTCAAGTATAGTTTTTATGTGCTTTATTGGTATTTTGTTACGTTTTCATGTTTTTTGTATTTTGTAGGTATTTGGCTAAACCGCGCTAATTGAAGGCAAAATGGTGCATTTTATATGCATCTACAAGATATGGAGTTCCAATGCCTCGGATGTATGCTAGAAGTGGAGCGGGAAGGCCAAAATATCAAGAATTGGAGTCAAAAGGAGTCAAAAGGGCAAAACCGTCATTCCAGGAAGAACTGGAGACGCCAGTTATTAAACTGGCATACACCAGTAACTCTCTGTCTGGGCGCTAAG
Organism: Plantago major; assembly: GCA_026545765.1. NCBI lineage: Eukaryota > Viridiplantae > Streptophyta > Magnoliopsida > Lamiales > Plantaginaceae > Plantago > Plantago major. The sequence continues at coordinate 144,845 of JAIFAC010000045.1, forward strand.
AAACTGGCGACGCCAGTTTTGTTTTTCACGCCAGATGTCTTTTCCCAGTTCGTTTAGAATTAAATTATTTCACCTATATATATTAGATAAGAACCTTTTTACAAAACAACTTCAATATTATTCTTCTCTTCCTTTTGCTTTTCGACCTAGAACCTTTCCAAGGCAATTACCTACCTATTGTTGGAGGTAATTGAACCGTTTATCTTGTAATCCGACAATTGACGCTGTTTGGGAGATTATCTACATAGCTTTTCGCATCGATTCGTTTCGGTTATTCAATTCTACCTAGGGTTTGTGACACGAAGGGTAAATTTGTATCAATCCATTCGAATCTTTGTTTCTTGCTTTAGTTTATGTTTGGAGCCTATTCGTATACAATATTGATTATGTCTTCGCATAATATGAGTAGCTAAACACCCCAATTATGGGGTGGTGACTGATTCAATGCATGCTAGCTAGGGTTCATGAGATTTGAAGTGCATCGGGTTTAGATTACTTGTTCTTTTTAGATTAATCGCATATCTTGCTATTCGCTTGTCGAAAGCATGCCAAAGAAAATCATCGTTACATTAAGCATTTAATCAATACACGAAAATATCTTTCGTCTTGCTTGATCTAACAGTTTAGATTACAAACAGTAATAGTAGGATTAGCTAGATTGATTGTAGCCTAGTGGAATTGACGCCTCCACTAGTGTTATTCGTTTTTGAACTCAAGATTGTGACAACTTGCATAATCTATCATGTGAATCGTATGTATCCTGCTAGCTAGCTTGTTTCATGTTACCGCTCCATAATTCTCCTTATTCATATCATTGTCGTTTAGATTAAACTGTTTTCTAGTTAGATTGCATAAGTAGGTAGATAATATAGAACAAATTCAATAAACAACCAACTCTTTTATCGCTTCAGATTGTAATTACTATTCATAAACAAGACTCAGCTTAGTTAAGTCCTTCGAGACCGACCTCGAGGTTAACTCCACTACACTTCAGGTTTTTGTAGTGTTGAGGATTAACTCTTGGCTTAAAACAAATTCAGAACTTTGATTTGACACATCAAGTTTTTGGCGCAGCTGCCGAGGACTTAACTCCTTTGTTAAGTTTACGAATTGTAATTTTTCAGTTGTGTATATTAGTTAAGTTCATGTTATTGTTTTCCTTTTTGATTTTGTGTTCATGTGGATTATGCTCCTTGGATTTGTCTCTTTGTGCACAAGGTTAGTCCTTCTGGGAGTCTTCAAATATGGGAGAGACTATGGGAGATTACTTCAGGTCATTCTATTCTATGCCAGAAAGACCTTGCATAAAGCTAGATGAAGAAGCAAAGGATTATTGGGTAAAACCGGAGTACTACTTAGTTACTACCAAGTTTGATGGGTATGGCGATGCTTAGGAATTCTTGGCGGCATTTGAAGATGGAGTGTTTATACTCCCTAAGGCAAACGAAGAAGGGGTTTACCTTACGAATCAACAACTTTGCGTGAGGATGTTCGATGGAGCATTGGAGGGAACTGCTAGACAATGGAGTTTTAGTCGACCTGCGGGGTCATTGACTACGTGGAGTGAGATAGCGACTTTTCGTTGATCGATTTTCCCGCTCGAAGATAGACCTCCCGTTTCACTACTCCTCCACCAGTGATCCCAGCTGAGTCGGTTGAGCACAAGAAGAGTTTTGGTGATGAGATAGTTGTAGAGATTGAATTTCCATACTCTTCAACGACACCTGAATCTGACTCGTTTACTCTTGAGGCTGATGGAGGGTGCATAGAGGAGGTATCTGAAGATGAGATTCTTGAAGATGCTTCACCACCCACTTGAGGCTGATGGAGGGTGCGTAGAATTAATCTTAAATTGCAAATGTAAAATGATCAAAATTTTTTTATATAATGAAACTTTAGGGGCTAAATTTTCATTATATAAAAAAATTGAACATTTTACAATTGAAGTTTAAGATTAATTCGTAGTCAAAGTTGGAAAAATTTGAACGCAAAAAGTCAAAGCGGGAAGCTTGATTCGGGACAGAGGAAGTACTAGTTACCACCGTTAGTCATGTCGGGCACGTTTCAGATACTACCTATATACCGGCATGGCCCTTAAAAGCTATATGTCCGTGATGGTTGATGGCGTGTACACCAAACCAGCACGCACAAAAGTGCAGACTTTCGGTAAAATAGACACTACCGAAAAATTGAGATGGAAAAAATATATAAGCATATGGGTCATATATAAGAATACAAAAAAGAGTATGCAAAAAATGAAAAAAATATTGAAAAAAAAAGAGAGAACGACTGCCTTTTTATGAGTCTACTGCTGATTGTTACAGAGTTATGAAAAAGTCCCTCCCGACTTAACTGATTGAGTACATTGCATGAGGTATTTGAGGCATCTTTGTGACGCAAGTCACCTTCCTTATCACTTTATATTCTTGAGTGATTACCCATACTGGACATTTCCAGGAGTGTGAGAGATTAGTTGCATAGGATCCACTTGTGAGGGACTGCCTTGTTAGACTTAAGTTCTATTTACTTTGGAAATGAACTTTTTGAACTTGTGCATGTTATTCAGTGAATGTCAATGTGATGTCAAAGCTTCTGCATTTTTTGGGCTTATTGTGTGCAATCATAGACTCGGTAGCTTGGGAGCTAGACTTTATTTGGTGTCTATGTGTGTTTTCCTTTTGCTAGGTTTTTTTAGAGAGTCTATTGCTTGAGGACAAGCAAGGGTTCGGTTTGGGGAGTTTGATGAGTCGATTTTACATCATCTCATTTGGTCTTTTTTACCGTCTTATTGCCATTCTCAAGTATAGTTTTTATGTGCTTTATTGGTGTTTTGTTACGTTTTCATGTTTTGTGTATTTTGTAGGTATTTGGCTAAACCACACTAATTGAAGACAAAATGGTGCATTTTATATGCATCTACAAGATATGGAGTTCCAATGCCTCAGATGGATGCTAGAATTGGAGCGGGAAGGCCAAAATATCAAGAATTGGAGTCAAAAGCAGTCAAAAGGGCAAAACCGTCATTCCAGAAGAATCATGCGCTTAGTTATTAAATCGGCGACGCTAGTAACTCTCTCAAGGCTGAGAAATCAAGCGATGTCGAGGGCAAAGTCCCCCAAACAATTAAATGAATTTCCCTTGCTCTCCTTCACCCTGAGTACCAAGACCACCTAGCTTGTAAGGAACAAAGAGTAGAAGCCCGTAAGAACCATCGTACTGATAAGAGGCGACGCGTGAGGACCTACACAAGTAGCTTGGAGGGGGGGGGGGGTTAGAACCTTATACTTGGTTTGCGTGGTGTCAAACCGGAAAAAGACTTTACTTGCGAGAGAGTGAGGATCAACTCGGCATAATTATCGGGAATGAGAAGTGATTATGAATTGGAGCGGGAAGGCCAAAATATCAAGAATTGGAGTCAAAAGGAGTCAAAAGGGCAAAACCGTCATTCCAGGAAGAACTGGCGACGCTAGTTATTAAACTGGCGTACGCTAGTAACTCTCAGTCTGGGCGCTAAGAAACTGGCGACGCCAGTGTCGAGGGCAAAGTCCCCCATACACTTAAATGAATTTCCCTTGCTCTCCTTCACCCTGAGTACCTAGACCACCTTGCTTGTAAGGACCAAAGAGTAGAAGCCCGTAAGAACCGTCGTACTGATAAGAGGCGATGCGTGAGGACCTGCACAAGTAGCTTGGGGGGGGGGGGGGGTTAGAACCTTATACTCGGTTTGCATGGTGTCAAACCGGAATAAGACTTTACTTGCGAGAGAGTGAGGTTCAACTCGGTATAATTATCGGGAATGAGAAGTGATTATGCCTTACCCTTATTATGGGAATGTGTGCCATATAAATAGATTTCTCCCAAGATGGGAGGGAACCCTCGGATTGCGCCAAGTGTTAGGCTCACATTGAGCTAACAATGCCTCAATAGGCCCATGGCCCATTAATGACTCCCTAACCCATTCCCTTTTGTCTTTCGGGGGTAGATTAGTCATTAATGTGAGAGTTTGGAGACCTTGTTGCGCGCCGCCTATGAGGTCCGAGGAGGTAGTTCGGTCCCAAGGTCCGCACTGCATCAAAGTTGGACTAGTGATTTCCACCGTCCATGAACTGCTCGAAGGAGGCGGTCCGGGACGTGTGACTCGGACCTCGATGCTCTCAAGTGCCAGTTCACTTGGTTGCTTATGAGGTTGTTGTGTTGAGTCCGAATGGGTGTCCGGGTCGGACCCCATGGTTACGGACCTTTGGTAGGGTCGGACCTACTACCCTTTGGGCCCTCCTGTCCCTTTCCACCTGGGTGAGTCGGACTTGCAGGGGCTTAGGTCGCATCTCCTGCATCAGAAGGTCCCCGACTGCAGACAACTTGGGACGCCTTAGGATTCGTTCCAAAGGAATCTATGACGGATTTGACATACATCCGTATCAACATATGTCCCCCTAGTTTCCAAGTATCTTAGTAGAAGATAGTTGTGGAACTATAATTAAAAGTGGAGCACAGTTTGTTTCTTTGTTCAATCCGTCCCTCGTAAGCAGAAAAAAGGGGTAATCCGTGCTTCTTGTAGCCCTTAATTTAATCTCTTTCCTGCCCAATGCCCCCCTGTTTTTGTTTCTTTTTGTTGCAGTCTGAGGATGAAGGTTCGGACTGCAACAAAAATAAAGAAAAGGGGTATTTGTAAGCGAGATCAAGTGTAGGTACGAAGAAGGTCGGATGCGTACCTTTGGTGGGTTAGGGGATGATCCAGAGATGGATATCCAAACGGACGAGGGTCCGTGTGTTTATGAGGTAAATTATCCTTCCTTGTAAAAAAGGATAGGGCTTTATCAACCTGGTTGGGATGGTCCGAAGAGGGACATCCGAACGGACGAGGGTCCGTGTGTTTATGAGGTAAATTATCCTTCCTTGTAAAAAAGGATAGGGTTTTATATATTAACCTGGTTGGGATGGTCCGAAGAGGAACATCCGAACGGATGAGGGTCCGTGTGTTTGTGAGGTAAATCATCCGTGTAAAAAAGGATAGGGTTCCGAGGTAGAGGATGGCGGGCCATCCGAAGGTTGAGTGGTGTTCTTCTCCCAAGAATGGTGAAGTTTGTTGTATTCTTTTGTCATCGTAAGGTAAATTTTTTGTACCAATCCGTCATTTCACTTGGTATTGTTGTACTACGCCATTGGATGAATTTTGATCCATGGTTGAGATTTAATTCGAAAAATGGCGACGGTTGAGCTTCCCGATTTTAACCCTCTATAAATAGTGGTTTCCCCGCTGTCACTTTCACATTTATGGAGAGAAGATTTTCGAGTTTTATTGCATCCGAAGTAAAGTCGAGCAATCCAAAGCAAGTAAGAAGAAGTCCATAGCAAGTTGTCCGAGTAAAGTTAGCTGCTTTCGACCCAACCATCCGAGTGCAAGTAAGTTTCCTGTTCACCTCCTTTTTTCTCCTAAGTTACTGTGCTTTGTCCATTTTTCAAAATGTTACATATTCGGACGTATGTACGTTTGCTGTATTCCGTAGTTGGCTACACGTAGTTTTAACGTAGTTTGCTTCGAATATGCTGAGTAGTTAGATTTAACACCGTACTGACTTCATACTAACTCTGAGCTTACCGCGTCCGTCAGAGTTGTTCCTGCTCCTCCGATCATAGATTGTTTAATTTTAATCTACGTAAATGGCCTCTCAGACTTCAATCTTAAAACTCATAAAACTACCTTTTCTTTCCCTAGGATGTCCGAGAGTGATAGTCAAAACCGATCCGAAGCTGAGGGATATGCTTCCGAAGCGCTGTCCTTATTACAGATCTCCGAGGAGATTGACGTTGGCGGTACGGAGGATTTGCAAGAGCTGGATCATTCTCCTCATTCGCATCGGGAAGAGCCCAAGGTAAGCTCTCTACTCCGGTTAGTTGTTCCGGGTTCAAGGTATATGGATCGTCAGATTACCCTAAGTCTCTAATGTGCAGGATGTCGGTGTTGTACATGAGACGACTTCTCGAACCATAGTGAGTCTTCGTCCGCGCCGTGCTAGGTAGGACCCCGAACACCCGGTAGAGATTCGCTCTCTCATGCGGAACTTAGGTTATAATTTTAGGACTAACCCTAACCGAAAAGTGCTATCTGCTCCGGATCCACAGGAGCCGAACATCGAGGAAGTGCATGATACCTCGATCCACCGCCGAAAGGTGGCATGTTGGAAGAAGGTGTTGAAGATCGGGTTCACATCACGCCTTCGGATGGTAGTGGAGTTGAGCTCGCTATTCGGGGATGAAAAAAGTGAGGAAAGGGATGTTGAAGAGGAGGGGGATCATCATGATGGCGTTGGTTCGGAGGAAGATGAGGATGAAGAAATGATTTCTCCTCATGTATTCCGGAGGGAGTCATCCGCAAGGTGACCGAAGTCGCCGCAAGACCGAGGATGAGGTTAGGAGGAACCGCCCGAGGGCGAGGAAGGGTGAAGACGATTCGGTGAAGGGAAGATGTAACTTGAAAGTGCAAGATGCACTTTTGTTTTGATAATCTTATCATTCATTAATCAGTTCCAAGTTTGTGCTTGTTGTTGTTGTTTGTGAAGCTGCAGGACTACCAATATTGTATAACATTGTGACAAGATAGAATTCAATGCTGGCATAACATTTTTGCAGTCAACATCAAGAACAAAGCACATTGGACAGGAAACTTGGACTGGAAGTATTTACAAATCGAATAAGAGACGATTTAAGGAAAAATAACAACTAATGGTGAAAGCAAGAAGGAATATATTTTATGATGAATCAAAATATGGAAAATTCCTTCTATGCGTATATTGAAGAAAACAAGAAAAAAGAAATTGTCTTTGCTGAGATCCTATTGCCTTTCGACTTGGATGGAAACGGTCGATATCTCAAGTATATATACAAGGATTCAGCCGAGCAATCATGATGCCTTTCTTGGTGGTCTATCAAGATTTTATTAAAGAGTTTAGGCTTCTTGTTTTCTGCTAGGTTTAGAGTTTGTTTAAGAGTATTTATAGTTGGAATAATTCTTTCAAACATCGACCTAGAATAGCTTTTACTGTTAGTTCTTCTAGGGCTAGTTTTGGTTGTTTAATCAATCATCTGTGATTGTATTAAACCTAGTTGATTAGATCTACTTTTCCTGTCAGTAGATATTTTGCCTAAAGGCGTGGCCAACATAATTATATATGTTGGCTTGGTAATAGAAGTTTCATTCATATTCATCCGCTGCCTTTTGTTTACTGTGTTAAAGACATTGTTGAACAACATTGTTGGGAACATTGTCTATTGATCTTGTTCCAAGTACCAATCTGGGATCCTACGTTCTAACAAGTGGCATCAGAGCCAGCCACCTAACTACTGGTGTCTGGATTTGGTACTACTGCAATGGATGCAAACTACAACAGAACTTTTGTGCTTGATGGGTCCAACTACCATTTACTGGCAAATTCGGATGAGGACATACATCAAGTCCCTTGATGGCCATGCTTGGAGATCCATTCTTGAAGGATACACTTGGCCAACTGAAGGACCTGATGCTGATGGTGACATTGTCCCCATTCCTGAAGAATGCTTCACTGCAGGTGACATACTTCTTAGCTCTTACAATGAAAAGGCCTTAAATGCTATTTTTGGTCATGTAGATGCTCATATGTTTAAAATTATTCAAAACTGCACTACTGCAAAACAATCTTAGGATTTGCTTCAGATTCATTGTGAAGGGGATGCTAGTGTCAAACAAACTAAACTTAGAATGCTTTGGTCTCAATTTGAAAATCTAAGAATGGCGGAGGAAGAAACAATTGACTCTTATTTTGAAAAACTTTTAACTCTCTCCAATGAAGTCCAAAGACTGGGAGAAGCTATCTCTAATAGGCAACTTGTTTCCAAAGCTGTTCGATTTCTTCCCTCAAGATTTAATACTAAAGTCACTATTTTGGAAGACACTCATAACTTGGCAACTATGGATTTTCACACCTTGTTGTACAATTTAAAAAAATTTGAACTAAATGAAAATGAGAGACAAGGTATGAAAACCCATAGTATCTCCCTTCACTCTAAGTCTAAAGCTAAATCTTCAGAGCCTGATAGTAGTAGTGATGAGTCTGACAATATGACTAAGGAAGCTTACAACAATCTTTTGAGGAAGTTCAACAAATTTAGATTCAGAAAAAAATCTGGTCAAGGATCCTCGAGTGGAACCAAAAATTTCAAAAAGAAAACCAATACTTTAAAAACTGGTTCTGCTTCCAAGACTAGCTCTGAATCTGATTTTGATCGCACTCCTCTTAGTAAGATTAGATGTTTTGAATGCCAAGGGTGGGGTCATTATCAAAATGAATGTGCTAACAATCTCAGAAAAGAGAAAAAGAATCTTCTTGCTTGTCTCAGTGATGTTTCAGATGAAGAACATGAAGATGAAGAAAAAGAAGATGATTCAACTACCAATGCCAGAGCTCTCCGTTCATCCACTTACAATGTTGATGACCAAAGTTGGGACAACATCGGCAATTCAACATCAGGAGTAGAAATCTTCTTTGACTATGATGACTCTGAGAACTGTGAAATTTTGACACTAACCAACCCTGAGAAATCAGGAATCTCTGATGTTTTATGTCTACATAGTTCTGTGAATTTTGATACAGATAGTCCTTCAGAAGAGGAAGCCAATGCGGAACAAATGGTGGAGGATCTGCAACAAATGTATGAGAAACTCTTCAGTGAATGGAAGACACCCAAAAAACTCCTCAAGAAAACTGAGATGGAGAATTACAATCTGAAAGACACCATTGTCAAACCGTCGAATCGACATGTATGACACCGAATCGCTCAAGGTAACCACTGAACTATCTAATGAAAAGAAGGTAATTGCAAAGTGGAACTCCTCTACTTCTAGACTTAATGATATGCTTGATATGGATAATGATGGGACTACTGGTCTAGGGTACATTGGAAGTTATGATGCTTCTTTTGATAAGAAACTTGGGTGCAACATGAACTGCACTGTTAACCCTGAAACCCCAGATGTTGTCAAACCTCTTTCTGAAATCATAAAAGGTCCTGTGTTTGTCAAGGAAAAAGAAATTTTTGTGTGCACTTACTGTCACAAACTTGGTCACAAAAAACCTTACTGTTTCAAGTACCAAAAGGATTTAAAAGGGAACATGCCGACACTCCAACCTCAAGGACCCTCCAAGAATCCCTTCCTTCTTGCCTCTAGCAAACAAAACAAAGGATTCCAATGTTAGTCATGATGTTGTGACAACATCCACTTCAACAGAGACTGAAAGATGTAATCCTAAGTCTCCGAAGTCTATCCCTGGTTCTCCTAAATGAGGTAAATATCCAGGCAATCATGATGTTGTGTCAACATCCAAGTCAACAGAGACCAATGGAAATAACCTTAAACTTTTCAAGTCTACACCTGGTTCTCCTAAACGAGGTAAACCTCCAGGATAGATAAGAAAACACAAGAATGATTTGAACCAGATTTGGGTAGCTAAAGAAAAATATACTTGCAATGTTGCTTTTTCTGTTGCTACTTCTCCTAACAATGCAGGAAAATGGTACTTCGACAGTGGTTGCTCTAGGTACATGACTGGTAACCCTTCAAACTTGTCAAATTTTATCTCTCAAAAGACAGGTACAGTGACATATGGAGGAGGATACCAAAGCAAAATCCTTGGAAAGGGAACACTGTGCCTTGAAGGATATCCTAAACTTTCAAATGTTCTTCTTGTTGAGGGTTTAACGGCTAATCTTGTCAGTATAAACCACCTGTGTAATGATGATCTGAAAGTGAAATTTGATAAACGTTCTTGCAAAGTTTATACTTGTGTGGACAAATTAACTGTGATGACAGGTGTTAGATCTCAGGACAACTGCTATGTGATGGCAGTTCCTCTCAAGTGCAATGTTGCTCAACATGATGATGCAACATTGTAGCATAAGAAATTAGGACATTTCAATTACAGGAATTTGGAGAAGATCATCAAACACAATGTGGTGATAGGTGTGCCGAAGCTTACCAATGCAGGAAAGCATGTGTGTGGTGACTGTCTTCTGGGAAAACAAACCAAGGCAATACACCAGCCACTCCAGGTTGAAGGACAAAATCGAGGTACTTTTAACTGCTTTGAACTCTTGCATATGGATCTCATGGGTCCTGTAGAAGCTAAAAGTTTGGGAGGAGCCTGGTATATCTATGTTATAGTTGATGATTTCTCTAGATATACTTGGGTCAATTTTTTGAAACAAAAATCTGAAACTTTTGAATCCTTCAAAAACTGGCATGCAAAATGTTGTAATCAGTACTCTACTATGGTCCAAAGAATTCGATCTGACCATGGTAAAGAATTTGAGAATCAATTTTTTGATAAGTACTGTGAAAAGAAAGGAATCATGCATGAATACTCAGGTCCTAAGACACCGCAACAAAATGGTGTTGCTGAAAGGAAAAACAGGACACTTCAAGAAATGGCCGGAGTGATGTTGAGCTCAATGAACCTGTCAAAATGGTTGTGGGCTGATGCTGTAAACACTTCTTGTCACATAATCAACCGTGTCTATCTTCGTCAAGGTACTCTGACCACTCCCTATGAGATTTTGAAAGGTAGAAAACCCAATCTTAAGTACTTTCATGTCTTTGGATGTGTGTGTTACATACTCAATGATAGGGAACATCTAGGGAAGTTTGATGCTAAAAGTGACAAAGGAATCTTTGTAGGGTACTCTCAAAATAGTCATGCGTATATAATATACAATCCTAGATTGCAAACTATACAAGAATCAGAATGTTTCAGAGGTAATGTGTTATTGACACAACCCCGACTCTTCTACACATGGGAACGCTCCACATTATGACTCATTGCTGATCAAAGTGAAAGAACCCATGATGAGAGCATGTTGTGTCAACATCCCCTGCAATGTTGACTCAACATCCAGTTCAACGTCCCAGATTTCCACTCCTGAGGATGAAGAACGAGCTGATCCCCATAGTGAGACTGAGGTTGAATCTGATAATGCCTCTGGCATTAATGCTGCACCTATGCCGCAAGGTTCTCCTCAACCTGACTCATGTAAGGATCCTCCTCCCAGAATTCACAAAGATCATCCCACCACAGTAATTGGAAATCCAGAGGAGAACACCGAGGGAAACACACGAAAAACTACAAGGAGATACTCAGACTTGTCAAATCTATCACTGTAAGTTCCTCGTGCTTTGTTTCTTTAATTGAACCTAAAATGTGAAAGAAGCCCTTACTCATGATTTTTGGATAGAAGCAATGCAAATGAACTTCATCAATTCCAAACAAATAAAGTTTGACTTTGTTCCTCGCCCATAACATAAATGTCATAGGAACCAAGTGGATTTTCAAAAATAAGAGTGATGAGAAAGGGGTAGTTGTAAAGAACAAAGCCAGATTAGTTGCTCAAGGTTACACTCAAGTAGAAGGCATTTATTTTGATGAAACCTTCGCTCCTGTTGCTAGACTAGAATCCATTCGCTTGCTCTTAGCCATAGCATGTTGTCTTAAAATGAAACTCAAACAAATGGATGTTAAAGGAGCTTTCTTGAATGGATACATTGACAAAGAAGTGTATGTTGAACAACCTGGAGGGTTTGAAGATCCTCTTTCCGTGACCATGTTTTTAAACTAAGAAAAGCATCAGATGGTTTGAAACAAGCCCTCGTGCTTGGTATGCTAGATCGTCAATTTTAGTCGATTAGGGTTTAAGAGGGTGAGGAGATCAAACTCTATTTATCCTTAGGAAAGGAAAGGACATTTGCATTGCTCAAATCTATGTTGATGATATTGTCTTCGGTGCCACTAACCCCTCTTTGCTAGAAACTTTTGTTCAAGCCATGACAGGAACCTTTGAGATGAGTATGATTGGTGAACTGAGTTTCTTCTTGGGGCTTCAGATACAACAGAAACAGGATGGCCTCTTTATCTCGTGATAAATATGCCAAGAATCGATCAAAAATTTGGTCCGAAAATGCCAAACCTTGCAAAGACTCCCACGGCCATCGCTTCCAAACTCAAAGAAAACCGATGTTGATGATGTTGACCCAACATTGTATAGATCAATGATTGAAGTCTCCGTATCTCTCACCGCATCGACATCATGTTCTCTGTTTGTGTATGTGCCAGGTATCAATCCAAACCCAAAACACCTCACTTAACTGCTGTCAAAAGAATCATTAGATATATATCAGGAACTGTTAATCTTGGATTATGGTATGCAAGTGATCCAAACACTAATCTGTTGGGATTTAGTGATTCTGATTGGGCTGGTGACTTAGATGATCGAAAATCAACTAGTGGAGGTTGTTTTATCTTCGACCAAATCTTGTGTCATGGTATAGTAAGAAACAAAATTGTGTGTCTCACTCAACCGTCAATCTTAATATGTAGTCGGGAGTTGTGTGTCTCAACTAATTTGGTTGAACAATATGCTGCATGAATATGGGTTCCAAAGTGACACTCTTTTGATGTTTGGTGATAACTTAAGTGCCATACACATTTCCAAGAATCCTGTTCAACACTCACGCACCAAGCATATAGACATTCAAGATCATTTTCTTAGAGACTTGGTCACCAAACAAATTATTGACATACAACACATTGATACCACAAATCAGTTAGCTGACATCTTCACAAAGCCTCTTGATAAGGAGAGATTCTTCAGTTTGAGAAGGTCTCTTGGTCTATGAACTATTTCATGTGATTTGTTGCAAGCAATGTTGACATAACATCACGGTCAACATTGACTTCTGTGTGTATCTAGTGATGTCCTTTTGCTGATTTGTTTTTTCTTTTTTCATTATGTTTCGCGTTCTGCCAGACACCCTGCATTTCGACGTACCTTAGTATTTTTGTCCTTGCATGCTTTTACTTGTGTTAATGTATTTGTATGAAAATATATTTGAATTATTTTAATTTGATTGTGTTTTTGTTTTAGATGTTTATTATTTGTTTTAAAAGTCTATGTAACTTGTCAATTTGTACTATGTGTGGTTATTTATTTTGTACTTTTTTAAAGAAGAGAAATTATTTTTGGTGTATTTTTCTACTCAAAAAATATGATTATTTTATCCTTTAATTTGTGGTGTAATTATTTGAAAATAATTTGATAGTCATCTCTTAAATTTATCTTTATGAATCATTAATGTGACAAAACTTCTTTTTAATTGTCTAGCTTAATTCAATACTTTATTTGTTTGCTTTGAATGATGTATAATGTGAAGAGTGCCATTTTAATTATGTATTTTAACGTATGTCATTATTTGTGTGGCTTGATTAGATTTAAAGATTAACTTCAATTGCCTTCATGTGAGTTCATTATATGTAATATTAATATTAGTTAAGTTAGAAGAAATCTAAGAGTCTTTTTAATTATCTTATTTAAATGTAAGTCTTTATGTATGTGCTTTATTGATGAATAATGTGAAGTGTTAATTCTCTAATGAATACAAGTCTTTATGTATGTGCTTTATTGATGATTTATGTGAAGAATCTTCCTTTTAATTAACTAATTCAATACAAGCTAATTATATATGTTCTTTGATTGATTTATAATGTGAAGAGTCACTTTTGAATTATGTAATGTACATGCATGTCCTTATGTGTGTGTGGCTCTCTTAATGTTTAGAAATTAAAGTGTTATTTTATATTCATATATTTTAAAATAGAAGAGTTTGGAAACTTGAGGCTTCTTTTATGAATAAAATATTTTTATTTATTTTCATGTTACGGTACGAAAGGTCGCTTGTAATGTCGAATGTTACATGCTATGTTTCAGCTATGTTTCGATCGACCTTCTGACTTTCTTTTCATTAATCTTTTATGTTTATTTTCATGTTACTTATGCATGCCTATGTAATATTGCCTATGCATGTTCAATATTTTAAGTTTAATTGTTGCATATGCATGTGTGATTGTGAGTTCAATTTAATTCCTCTAATTGTTGCATTTTTTTGGTGTCACATTTTATTTTTGTGTACAAATGACCCTACGTCATGCCAAAAACGTTTTTGAGCTTTTTCCCAATTAAAATATGATAATTTATCATTAGTTATTGTTTTTAAATGTTTGGAAAAAAATGTGAAAGGTCTCTCTTAATTTTGCACCTTTATTGTTGGTTTTAAAATGAGTTTTAAGTGCAATTTAAGCCATTTAAATTGCCATTTATTTTTAGCTCTTCAACCCTTTGATCTTCACTCAATCCACCCTATAAATACCCTCTTTTTCCAGCCCTCATTTGTGTAAAAATGTTTTGGGCATTTTCTTCAAAAAAGTCTTCAAGTACTATTGTCTTTTTCTTTCAAGTTCGTAGCTTGTTGTTCTTGCAAGTACTTTCATAGTTCTTGCTAGCTCTTCCTAACCTTCAAATGTGAGTGTTCTACAAAACTATATATATGTATTATTTTCAAAACCTGGAAGGTATTTTAATATGTTTTCAACTTATATATAAGTAATGCATGTTTTCCAAAACGCACGTTCTATTGCATAAAAACCAAATCACGAAAGAGTTTTAGCATGCTTCCGCTGATTTTGAAAAATTTATATATTTTTTTTATACATGATTTTTATTTTGTTTTGATTGACGGTTCAAGAAAGATACGTACGTTTGGTTCAGGTTAATTGGCTTCTAGTTTGGTCAGTTGTGTCTGGCGAGCTACTTGTCGGTTTCTTTTGCCCATTCCCTTTAAATGGAGTGATAGAAGCCTTCACTGATTTAGTTGGGTCGTAGAATTATACCCCTGTACCATGGCAGGGTCCTGACTGGATAGTTTGATAGACTATCAGGGAGACATAAGGCCTGTTTTACTGTGGGGTTATAAGGAGCGGCATGAAATAATGTTTTTTCGAAAAGTACATGTTATTGAAAGTATTTTCTATTTTATGTTTTTCAATGTTTATTGTTATGATTTTAATGAAAGTTTCACACGAAAATCTTCGAACATTCATTGAGGTTTTTCTCACACTTGTTTCTATTCCCTTCCTTGTAGGTGAGATGGCACGAAGAATGAACGACCGATAAACTCAGCAAACTAAGAGAGTGGTTGGGATTTGGGATTTTTGTCAATGAAAATAATGTGCTTTTGTGTATATCAAAAACTCATGTCATTTCTAGTTATTGTGTATCTTTTAAAGATAAGAATTAATGTTGAAAATCTTGTGGTTTTATTTGCTGAATAAAATATATTTTTATTCTAGCAACTTCAAACGAAAGTTTGTCTGTAACTTCGAATGTTTCCCTAAACGTTTCGGCTCTGTTTTTGCCCGACGTCCCGACTGAAATTCACTCCTTTTAAAAACCCAAAAGTCGAGGCGTTACAAATGGTATCAGAGCCTAAGATTTTTTTCTTAGGCTAAGCCAGGATAGGGTCTTCGGACTTTTGGGGGAATTGAGTGAGAAGTTTGCTGAGTTGCCGGTTGAACGTTCTTTTCGCATTTTCGAAGTACCTTTTCTTACATTCTTACTTGAATTTCCTTTTATTCTTTTTTTCCTTCTGTGTGAGTCGATTTTTTTCCTCCTACTCCTCATCTACTTTTCATTTTAATGATCATTATTTCAAAGGCATCAAACACTTAGAATTGACCTTTTGCATTGTTTTTCTCTTACTTGTCATTCTTGTTCTTGAGTTTAATTGTAATATGCAAAAGTTGAACTTGCTTAATTGTCACAATTTTTTTACTAGTTGCTTTTATTTGATTACATATGCTTCAACTTTTGTTATTTGAATAGTTAAGATTCTTGTTATTTGGTGGTCACATGTGCATGAACTTCCAACATGGTCTCTTAAGTTGGTATCACTTTTTTTTTCCTCATTGATGCATGAAAGAAAGACAGTAATTTTGCACGTGTTTTTGATGTTTCTATTGACGTTCCGACTACTTTTCGTTTCACTTTAAACAAAGAAGTCAAAAGGCTTTATTTTATAGTTTCATGTTCAATGTGTTCTTTGCATGGAAAACTTCAATTTTTTTCAAATCTTTTTCTTATGTCGTAAATTGTTTTAACGGTTTGAATTTGGGGACCAAATTCTTTTAAGGAGGGGTGAGTGTAATACCCCAGTTTTTAAGTTAACTTGGTATTTTTGGGTCTTGTATGATTTGTTAAAACTGTGTTTATTTGTGCGAAAATGTTTTAGAAAATTTTGAAGTGTGAATTTGGGGACCAAATTCTTTTAAGGAGGGGTGAGTGTGACACCCCAGATTTCGACGTACCTTAGTATTTTTGTCCTTGCATGCTTTTACTTGTGTTAATGTATTTGTATGAAAATATATTTGAATTATTTTAATTTGATTGTGTTTTTGTTTTAGATGTTTATTATTTGTTTTAAAAGTCTATGTAACTTGTCAATTTGTAATATGTGTGGTTATTTATTTTGTACTTTTTTAAAGAAGAGAAATTATTTTTGGTGTATTTTTCTACTCAAAAAATATGATTATTTTATCCTTTAATTTGTGGTGTAATTATTTGAAAATAATTTGATAGTCATCTCTTAAATTTATCTTTATGAATCATTAATGTGACAAAACTTCTTTTTAATTGTCTAGCTTAATTCAATACTTTATTTGTTTGCTTTGAATGATGTATAATGTGAAGAGTGCCATTTTAATTATGTATTTTAACGTATGTCATTATTTGTGTGGCTTGATTAGATTTAAAGATTAACTTCAATTGCCTTCATGTGAGTTCATTATATGTTATATTAATATTAGTTAAGTTAGAAGAAGTCTAAGAGTCTTTTTAATTATCTTATTTAAATGTAAGTCTTTATGTATGTGCTTTATTGATGAATAATGTGAAGTGTTAATTCTCTAATGAATACAAGTCTTTATGTATGTGCTTTATTGATGATTTATGTGAAGAGTCTTCCTTTTAATTAACTAATTCAATACAAGCTAATTATATATGTTCTTTGATTGATTTATAATGTGAAGAGTCACTTTTGAATTATGTAATGTACATGCATGTCCTTATGTGTGTGTGGCTCTCTTAATGTTTAGAAATTAAAGTGTTATTTTATATTCATATATTTTAAAATAGAAGAGTTTGGAAACTTGAGGCTTCTTTAATGAATAAAATATTTTTATTTATTTTCATGTTACGGTACGAAAGGTCGCTTGTAATGTCGAATGTTACATGCTATGTTTCAGCTATGTTTCGATCGACTTTCTTTTCATTAATCTTTTATGTTTATTTTCATGTTACTTATGCATGCCTATGTAATATTGCCTATGCATGTTCAATATTTTAAGTTTAATTGTTGCATATGCATGTGTGATTGTGAGTTCAATTTAATTCCTCTAATTGTTGCATTCTTTTGGTGTCACATTTTATTTTTGTGTACAAATGACCCTACGTCATGCCAAAAACGTTTTTGAGCTTTTTCCCGATTAAAATATGATAATTTATCATTAGTTATTGTTTTTAAATGTTTGGAAAAAAAATGTGAAAGGTCTCTCTTAATTTTGCACCTTTATTGTTGGTTTTAAAATGAGTTTTAAGTGCAATTTAAGCCATTTAAATTGCCATTTATTTTTAGCTCTTCAACCCTTTGATCTTCACTCAATCCACCCTATAAATACCCTCTTTTTCCAGCCCTCATTTGTGTAAAAATGTTTTGGGCATTTTCTTCAAAAAAGTCTTCAAGTACTATTGTCTTTTTCTTTCAAGTTTGTAGCTTGTTGTTCTTGCAAGTACTTTCAAAGTTCTTGCTAGCTCTTCCTAACCTTCAAATGTGAGTGTTCTACAAAACTATATATATGTATTATTTTCAAAACCTGGAAGGTATTTTAATATGTTTTCAACTTATATATAAGTAATGCATGCTTTCCAAAACGCACGTTCTATTGCATAAAAACCAAATCACGAAAGAGTTTTAGCATGCTTCCGCTGATTTTGAAAAATTTATATATATTTTTTTTATACATGATTTTTATTTTGTTTTGATTGACGATTCAAGAAAGATATGTACGTTTGGTTCAGGTTAATTGGCTTCTAGTTTGGTCAACAGGTTCAAGTAGCTACTTGTCGTTTCCTTTGCTCATTCCCTTTAAATCGAGTGATAGAAGCCTTCACCGATTTAGTTGGTCAGAGAATTCTACCTGCATGGCGGTGGTCCTCGATCGATAGTTTGATCGACTATCAGGGAGACATAAGGCCTGTTTTACTGTGGGGTTATAAGGAGCGGCATGAAATAATGTTTTTTCGAAAAGTACATGTTATTGAAAGTATTTTCTATTTTATGTTTTTCAATGTTTATTGTTATGATTTTAATGAAAGTTTCACACGAAAATCTTCGAACACTCATTGAGGTTTTTCTCACACTTGTTTCTATTCCCTTCCTTGTAGGTGAGATGGCACGAAGAATGAACGACCGATAAACTCAAAGAAACTAAGAGAGTGGTTGGGATTTGGGATTTTTGTCAATGAAAATAATGTGCTTTTGTGTATATCAAAAACTCATGTCATTTCTAGTTATTGTGTATCTTTTAAATATAAGAATTAATGTTGAAAATCTTGTGGTTTTATTTGCTGAATAAAATATATTTTTATTCTAGCAACTTCAAACGAAAGTTTGTCTGTAACTTCGAATGTTTCCCTAAACGTTTCGGCTTTGTTTTTGCCCGACGTCCCGACTGAAATTCACTCCTTTTAAAAACCCAAAAGTCGAGGCGTTACAAATGGTATCAGAGCCTAAGATTTTTTTCTTAGGCTATGCCAGGATAGGGTCTTCGGACTTTTGGGGGAATTGAGTGAGAAGTTTGCTGAGTTGCCGGTTGAACGTTCTTTTCGCATTTCCGAAGTACCTTTTCTTACATTCTTACTTGAATTTCCTTTTATTCTTTTTTTCCTTCTGTGTGAGTCGATTTTTTTCCTCCTACTCCTCATCTACTTTTCATTTTAATGATCATTGTTTCAAAGGCATCAAACACTTAGAATTGACCTTTTGCATTGTTTTTCTCTTACTTGTCATTCTTGTTCTTGAGTTTAATTGTAATATGCAAAAGTTGAACTTGCTTAATTGTCACAATTTTTTTACTAGTTGCTTTTATTTGATTACATATGCTTCAACTTTTGTTATTTGAATAGTTAAGATTCTTGTTATTTGGTGGTCACATGTGCATGAACTTCCAACATGGTCTCTTAAGTTGGTATCACTTTTTTTTTCCTCATTGATGCATGAAAGAAAGACAGTAATTTTGCACGTGTTTTTGATGTTTCTATTGACGTTCCGACTACTTTTCGTTTCACTTTAAACAAAGAAGTCGAAAGGCTTTATTTTATAGTTTCATGTTCAATGTGTTCTTTGCATGGAAAACTTCAATTTTTTTCAAATCTTTTTCTTATGTCGTAAATTGTTTTAACGGTTTGAATTTGGGGACCAAATTCTTTTAAGGAGGGGTGAGTGTAATACCCCAGTTTTTAAGTTAACTTGGTATTTTTGGGTCTTGTATGATTTGTTAAAACTGTGTTTATTTGTGCGAAAATGTTTTAGAAAATTTTGAAGTGTGAATTTGGGGACCAAATTCTTTTAAGGAGGGGTGAGTGTGACACCCCAGATTTCGACGTACCTTAGTATTTTTGTCCTTGCATGCTTTTACTTGTGTTAATGTATTTGTATGAAAATATATTTGAATTATTTTAATTTGATTTTGTTTTTGTTTTAGATGTTTATTATTTGTTTTAAAAGTCTATGTAACTTGTCAATTTGTAATATGTGTGGTTATTTATTTTGTACTTTTTTAAAGAAGAGAAATTATTTTTGGTGTATTTTTCTACTCAAAAAATATGATTATTTTATCCTTTAATTTGTGGTGTAATTATTTGAAAATAATTTGATAGTCATCTCTTAAATTTATCTTTATGAATCATTAATGTGACAAAACTTCTTTTTAATTGTCTAGCTTAATTCAATACTTTATTTGTTTGCTTTGAATGATGTATAATGTGAAGAGTGCCATTTTAATTATGTATTTTAACGTATGTCATTATTTGTGTGGCTTGATTAGATTTAAAGATTAACTTCAATTGCCTTCATGTGAGTTCATTATATGTTATATTAATATTAGTTAAGTTAGAAGAAGTCTAAGAGTCTTTTTAATTATCTTATTTAAATGTAAGTCTTTATGTATGTGCTTTATTGATGAATAATGTGAAGTGTTAATTCTCTAATGAATACAAGTCTTTATGTATGTGCTTTATTGATGATTTATGTGAAGAGTCTTCCTTTTAATTAACTAATTCAATACAAGCTAATTATATATGTTCTTTGATTGATTTATAATGTGAAGAGTCACTTTTGAATTATGTAATGTACATGCATGTCCTTATGTGTGTGTGGCTCTCTTAATGTTTAGAAATTAAAGTGTTATTTTATATTCATATATTTTAAAATAGAAGAGTTTGGAAACTTGAGGCTTCTTTAATGAATAAAATATTTTTATTTATTTTCATGTTACGGTACGAAAGGTCGCTTGTAATGTCGAATGTTACATGCTATGTTTCAGCTATGTTTCGATCGACCTTCTGACTTTCTTTTCATTAATCTTTTATGTTTATTTTCATGTTACTTATGCATGCCTAAGTGTAATATTGCCTATGCATGTTCAATATTTTAAGTTTAATTGTTGCATATGCATGTGTGATTGTGAGTTCAATTTAATTCCTCTAATTGTTGCATTCTTTTGGTGTCACATTTTATTTTTGTGTACAAATGACCCTATGTCATGCCAAAAACGTTTTTGAGCTTTTTCCCGATTAAAATATGATAATTTATCATTAGTTATTGTTTTTAAATGTTTGGAAAAAAAATGTGAAAGGTCTCTCTTAATTTTGCACCTTTATTGTTGGTTTTAAAATGAGTTTTAAGTGCAATTTAAGCCATTTAAATTGCCATTTATTTTTAGCTCTTCAACCCTTTGATCTTCACTCAATCCACCCTATAAATACCCTCTTTTTCCAGCCCTCATTTGTGTAAAAATGTTTTGGGCATTTTCTTCAAAAAAGTCTTCAAGTACTATTGTCTTTTTCTTTCAAGTTTGTAGCTTGTTGTTCTTGCAAGTACTTTCATAGTTCTTGCTAGCTCTTCCTAACCTTCAAATGTGAGTGTTCTACAAAACTATATATATGTATTATTTTCAAAACCTGGAAGGTATTTTAATATGTTTTCAACTTATATATAAGTAATGCATGCTTTCCAAAACGCACGTTCTATTGCACAAAAACCAAATCACGAAAGAGTTTTAGCATGCTTGCTGATTTTGAAAAATTTATATATATTTTTTTTATACATGATTTTTATTTTGTTTTGATTGACGATTCAAGAAAGATATGTACGTTTGGTTCAGGTTAATTAGCTTCTAGTTTGGTCAGTTGTTCCAAGTAGCTACTTGTCGGTTTCCTTTGCCCATTCCCTTTAAATCGAGTGATAGAAGCCTTCACTGATTTAGTTGGGTCGTAGAATTCTACCCCTGTACCATGGCAGGGTCCTGACTGGATAGTTTGATCGACTATCAGGGAGACATAAGGCCTGTTTTACTGTGGGGTTATAAGGAGCGGCATGAAATAATGTTTTTTCGAAAAGTACATGTTATTGAAAGTATTTTCTATTTTATGTTTTTCAATGTTTATTGTTATGATTTTAATGAAAGTTTCACACAAAAATCTTCGAACACTCATTGAGGTTTTTCTCACACTTGTTTCTATTCCCTTCCTTGTAGGTGAGATGGCACGAAGAATGAACGACCGATAAACTCAACAAACTAAGAGAGTGGTTGGGATTTGGGATTTTTGTCAATGAAAATAATGTGCTTTTGTGTATATCAAAACCTCATGTCATTTCTAGTTATTGTGTATCTTTTAAAGATAAGAATTAATGTTGAAAATCTTGTGGTTTTATTTGCTGAATAAAATATATTTTTATTCTAGCAACTTCAAACGAAAGTTTGTCTCAGAATTTCAATGTTTCAAACGCTTTGCCTGTTTTTGCCCGACGTCCCGACTGAAATTCACTCCTTTTAAAAACCCAAAAGTCGGGGCATTACACCTGTGCTTCTGTACTGGTCTATGGCTGTTTCTGTTTGTAGCTTACAGTGATGATGCTGAGGGTTTGAAAGGCTATTTGAAACCAAGGTTGAAAGGGATCGAGTCTCATGTGTGTTTGCTTTATGTAAAACCCTCTTTTGCTATTTTTTTGGCTATTTTTACTCGTACCTTGACTCGCACTTGATGTTGCCTCCTGTCCATTATGCTAAATAAATCTAATGAATTATGATAAAAAGTGCTCGAAGTGTTTCCGTCGAGGATCGTGTTGGGCAGGTTTCAAATACTATCCAGATATCGACGTGGCCAATGTGTCATATGTCGTGAGGATTGATGGCCTGTACTAGAAACCGACACGCACAAAAGTGCCGATTCTCATAATGCTGCTGGTTCACTTTCTGAGTACCAAATTACCCAATGTGGTCAAATGAGTGATTTTATGCCATGAGACATGTGTTTGCCTAACTCCGCATAGGCTTCAGCTTTGGAGCGAATTCATACGTGTTCCAATTATTTGACATGGTTCACGGTCTCATGGTCACCCCCACTCAAACTTATGCTAATTGTTCATTTTTTTTTAGGCATTGTTGAGTGTGTTTCTTTGGTATTCCCTTCTCTTCTCGCCTTTTCGCAAAGATCGCGGTGTTAATCGAATCTGCACATCTTGAGACTTGGTTTCCTGGCTGACTTATATTAAGAGTGGTCTAATTTCCCGATGGTGTCATCAATGTTGAGTCAACATTCAGTACAACATTGACTGTGCTTAAAGTACTTTTTGCTCTTTTGCTGTGTTTTTTTTTTTGTGCTCTCTATGTGTTTTTGGGTTGGTTTGAGGGGGAGTACTTGTCTCTTTCATCCGTCATTTTTTGGGAATCTGTTAGGTTTCTTACTCATACTTGATCTTGATTTGTTTCCCAAACCAAAAATGTACCTCCCTAAGTTGAGTGTTGAGAATATTCTTCATGATTGACCTAATTGATACGGTTTTCATTTGTCAGCCTTAATCTCAGATATCAACAGGTATGATCTGGTTTGTGCTTTGATATATATGTTTATGATCTATGAAGCAAGCCAAACCAAACCAAAAACACAATCCTCCAACCATATTACTCCCTCTCATTAGCCCACTTCTCCACCACTCATTAAAACTGCCGCCCACCTAAACCACAATCATTACATCCAAAAACCAAAAAGTAGTTTTTTTTTACTACTCCCAAGCCTTGGTTAAAACAAAAACTCTTCACCTTCCACACACAATTCACCTGTCACTCTTAAACAATTCCTCTCCCGCTCATCCTCCTTCATCTCTGCACTCACTAATCTAGACAATGTCTTCTCCAACAAAACCCGTCTTGCCCGAATTTTCTTTGCAAACACCTGAGGGGGAGCAAGCATACCCTCTCCCCATCTGTGCAGAACCGGCCGATTTTGTGATTCCAGTCGGAGTATCTAACTTCTTCGATGTGTCCTGCCTTCATTAACCTTTCCACTTCTCCTGCTATGATAGCATCTTCAACAGTTCAAGTCCTTTCTTTCATGATATGTTTTACCGTAGGATCCATGTTCAGACGGTGAACTGCGATCCTTGGGTATATCCCCTTAAGGTCGTTAGTGCCCCAGGCGAAGACATCACGGTTATCCCAAAGGCAGGTAATGAGCTTCAGCTCTACCTCAACGCTCATCTCTGTTTCGATCCGGGTTATCTTCTCTGGATCTCCCTCAATCAATGGAACTTCTCTTAAGGCTTCGTGGGGCTCAATCCTTGCAGTCTTGGGGAACTTCTCCTTGTGTGCTCCTTCCCCAATTTCTTCCCTTACTGGAGTGAGAGGCGCAGGGGGAGGACTCCCGGGTCTTTTAGCGACCGAAAGAACGGGTGCTGAGGCTCCACTTGTTGACATGATGTAACATTGCCATGCTTCCCAAATATTTCCCACTTCTTCTCCCACCCCATTCGAGTAGGGAATTTCACCATCAGGTGGGGAGATGCAATTGCTTTGAATTGGTTAAGTCAAGGCCCCAAGATCACATTATAGTCGAACACGTTGTCGACCACCACGAAGAGAATCGTTACATTTCCGGAAGGTTCCTATAGAGACTTGTAAGGGTATACTTCCAATCACAATCAGAGCCCCGAATCCTACTAAGGAAGTGTAGACTCTCAGATTGAATATTGCCCAAGTGCATCTGCTCAGCTTCTTCGAGATGACGCTGAGGAACTCCCGTGTCAACAAGTACTTTGTTGACTCTATAAGTGGCGATGACTAGAGAGACGACCAAAGGAACATCAGGGTCTTTAATATCTCCTCCCTCAGACGTTGGTGGGGGAATTTCACTATCATCGAAAGTGATAGCATATGTTCCTTTCAGATTCGGTGGAGCATAGACTCTATCATTATTTCTCGATGTTGCGCGGTCCTTTCCTCATGCTTTGCTATCTCCTCCACCGGGCCTCCTGCTATGGCATTAATAACCCTGCTATAGGGAAGGTTCTCCATTTCCATATCTCCAGGGTACCCGCGGTACCTTTGGGAATGTTGGGGTGGAGTTTCTGCAGGAGGTGGCGGCAAGGATCCTGTCGGAGGTTCCGAGCCACGCTCCTCCCTTCTTCATTCATTCTTCTGGTGCCTAGAGGGCTTTTCTTCTATTTATGTTTTCAACTGGATGCAATCTTCAGTTGAGTGGCCTTTCTGCTTGTGAAACCTACAATATTCCTTTAAAGCCTTGTTCTTCTTATCGCTCCTCATAGGTTTTGGCCATCAGATATCTAAGTTCTTCTCAACAATAGAGGTCAAGATGTCGGATTCGTCCATCAGGGCAGTATACTCAAAGATATCTTCTTAGAGGGGTTCTCTCCCTATAAAACTCCATCTTATCTCTAGATTCCTTATTCTGTTCGAACTTTCCAGACGGGGAGGGGATTCCTGTTTCATTGGTTCTTTCCCCTTTTTGGCCCCGTCTCTTATTGGGACATTTCTTCGGTACTCCTCACCATACAATACTCCTTCACAGATATCTTCCAAGTATTTTTCGGTTGTGATTTCTTCATTGGAAAGCTTCTTTCCCAGATCGTCATTGTAAGTGTTAGCATACAAGTGTACCCGTTCTTTGATGCTGTGAGGTTTCACCGGCATTTCAAGCGCTGTTGGCCAAGGAAGGTTCTAAGGTCCTCGTGTTCTCTCTGGATTACACCTGCTAAGTGCTCCACTGGTCTCTTCCGGTTCTTTGCTTTCTCAAACCTTTTTAGGAAGAGAGAGGTGATATCCACGTAAGACTTGATGGAGCCATCATGCAGAAGTCCACCAATCCGTTGCTTCTCCAAAGAAAGTACTGGAGAAGTTAAGGGCCTTCATGTTGTTATTCAGACCGTTGGTCTCCATCTTGCTCTCATACCCAGTAAGGTGCCCCAAGGGACAAGTATCCCCATAATAGTGCTCAAGATTTGGGATGGTGGAGTCAGGGCGCTTCCTCTCCCTTCTAATTTCTTCACATAAAGGGTTGGGAGCTCTAAGAGTCACCTTTTCATGTGCCTTCACCATCTTGCTCAAAGTAGCAATTTGAGTTTCTAAGGCCTTCTGTTGGACATAAATTTGTTCGGCGGTTAGCCTCTCGCCCGTCCTTGGGTTGATTGCCACATCTGGAGGAAGATCATCAATGGGAACTATTGAGATGCTTTCCGCCATGTGGTCTTTTTCCCCAGGATGAAGGGCCACTCTTTGATTAGTTCCAGCTTCATCTACTCGGGGTCTCACCGAACTTCTTTCTCAGTGTTCGTGAGAAGCAGTGGCTCTCCTATTGAGAAGGTTCCTTAGGTCCTCTGTGTTAGGAATATCTGTTTAGATTTTGATCAGCAACCTAATGACTTATCTTAGCTCATAAAGGTGATTAGTACTCTTGGTTCACTTGAACACTGTAAAAGAGGAAACTCACTAAGTATGATAGTCTAGCAAATCTTGTATAGGATGTTTGGTCTCGAAATGTAATTTTTATTTTCTGAAGAAGACCAAGAAGAAGGCATCCAGCAGGAAAAGTTCAACGGATTTGAAGATTTGAAGACTGCACAAGATTGCTGAAGACAATGGTTTTTCAGATACCTATGTCCAGATATCTTGAAGAAACAAGTGTTTCGAAACACAAGTGTTGCAAACGGTATATGAGAATAAGTGGTTTCTGAAACGAGGAAAATGCTCACAGATATCTACACTCAGATACCTTGAACACAAACTATGTTTTCGAAAAGAAATATATTATAACAAGTTGTTTCAACAAATGGTTTCTGAAGTTGTGATAATTTCTGAAAAGGACGTGCAAAGCTTCAGAGAAATCTGATAATATAAGGTCTCTGATACAATGCATAGTTCCGTTGGCACTACAGGACAAAGTATAGTACAAAGCATTAAATGCGCGGACAGAGATGTCTGAACAAAAACGGTAGCTTCTGAAGAAGAAGACAAACATACTACTGTACTATACTCAGATATCAATAGTTTAAATTTGATTTAAGCCTAACGAATACTATTCAAACGGCACTCAAATTCATCTATAAATATCAACACTTAGACTGCTTGAGAACACACACTGAACACCTTAGATCACTGAACTTATATTGAATACTCACACAAGTTTTCTCAAGCATACTACTTACCTTCAAGCTTTCTGTTGCGACCAAAGCTCTTGATTCTAAGTAGCACAAAAGTCCTAAGTGTCCTGATCCTTAACAAGCATTGTTATTTGTAAAAGAGTTGAACTAAGATTTCATATCTGAAATTCATTCTCTTGAACACTTATCATAGACTTGGGTAAGTAAAGAACAAGATACCATACATTGCAAAGTGTATTAAGTATACTTGATTCATAGAGCTATCTGAGTAACTGAATAAGTTGTTAAAGAAGCTCACCTGACAACTTACCTTAACCAACACCATTATCGGCGTGGAGTACAGGAAATACTTAGTTTGGGAAACTAAGGAATAACTCCAAGGGTATTAAGCACAGGAAGTACTTAGTTTGGGAAACTAAGGAATAGCTCAAAAGGTTTCGAAAACAGAAGTACTTGGTCAGGAAAGCCGGGAATAACTTGTGGGGGCACTTGGTTGGGAACCTAGTGTATTTAGGAATCAAGAGAAGATATTTGTAAGGTTAACTCAATTATTTGTCTTAGTGGATTCTAGGTCTGAGAAAGGCCGAAGTGGAATAGTTGAAGGATTACGCCACCTTCAGATACCACTATAAAAGACTTATATTATTTACGTTTTGCAGTATATTACTTTCTTTACTTATCTTGCAAAGTACTTACACTTATCTTGCTGAGCACGTGCACTTATCCCAGAAAAGTCTTCCGCTCTCTGAAATTAAGTATCAGATATCTTCTCAGATATCTGAGAAACTGTGTTTATTGACAAAAGTTTTAAAAGACTATTCACCACCCCCCCTCTAGTCTTTTACTTTGCCGTTATCTGGACCAACAAGTGGTATCAGAGCAGGAGGTTTCCAAGCCTTCTGCACTGAACCTAGATCCTAGATAAGTGCTCACTAACTACTTTTCACCTACACTTGATTTGTTTGTTTAATGTGTTTGCTGCAGGATGTCTTTAAGTGACGCCCCAATTCTCAAGCCAGAAAATTATGAAAAATGGAAGAACAACATGATGCTCCACCTAGAAGCCATTAGTGACGAAATGATCGAAGTAATAAAGAATGGCCCAATAGTCATTCAACAACTCAAGCAAGTCATAGAGGTTTCTAATGGTAGAGAGAGCGAACAAAGTGATGGGACTTCACAAACAGATGCGTCAACCAGTGGGAGACCTGCCAGTCAAGTTATTTACAAACCAAAGCCCAGAGAGCTCTGCACATCAGAAGATGCCAAGAGAAATCGACTGGATGGTCAGGCTCGTGATATCATCATACGTTCTACTCCAGAACACATACAGTGTAAAATATGGGGTGCAAAAACGGCGAAAGTTGCCTGGCAACTGATTGAAGAAATCTGTGCCGGGACTGAGAAAACAAAGGAAAATAAGTTCGAAGTTTTGAAGCTCAAATTCCAAAACTTTAAACAAGGTCCCACGGAGACTCTTGAAGAACTATATTTCCGGTTTACAACACTTATGAGTGACATGGCTGCACTTGGTGAAAGTAATAGATATACCCAGTCAGAAAAGATTAAGACTATAGTGAGAAGTCTAAATCATAACTGGGAGCACACAAAGTTTTTCTACTTTAACCAAGGAATGCCAGATATCACTCGTGTAGAACTTTTCTCTCACCTTGCCACCGTTGACTATGAGACAACTCAAAGAGAACAAACAACTGAAAAGTTGCAGAATGTTGCTCTAGTTGCTCAAGGAACTTCTGAAAAGAAGAAAAGCAAGGAAGTGACTGAGGATGCGCTTGCTGTAAAGCAAATGGGAAAATATGCCAGTCGAGAAATTGAGAGAAGAAAAGCCAAAGAGAAGCTGAAAAAGCATCTAGGCTCAAACTATCACCAGTACAAAAATATGCAAAGCTCTCTGAATAGTCGGCTTAGAAAGCATCAAGTACTGAGGAAGCAGAAATGGGAAACAATATCTTTTTCTATTGTCAGAAACCTAGTCAATTCAAGAAGGATTGCCCTGCCTTTAACAATCTAAGGACAGGTGACAAGAAAGACAGAAGAATCTTCAAAAGAAGTCAGAGAGCTATGCTCACTGAAGAAAGGAAAAAGATTCAAATCCAACTGGATGCTCTAGATATTGAGTCTGATTCTAAGGATGAGGATTCAGATGATTCCACACTGCTTTCTACTTTGGTCAAAGGAAGAAAGAAGTGTGTGGAATGGATGAAGAAATCTTTCCAGATATCTCCAGCATTGAACCTTGTCTAATGGCTGATGAGGTAACACATACTTCCTGTTATACTTATGAAAGTGATGAAGAAGGAATCAAAGATCTGGAAAATCTCAGAAAAGAACTTCATCTCTACGAAAGAGAATTTCTAATGGTCCGAGCTAGAGCCAAAAATCGTGAAGAAGAAAAGACTTCTCTTGTAAAGGAAAATTCTCAATTAATCAAGATATCTGAGAAAAAGGATGCTGAAAATGCATTTCTCAAGGCTTAGATATCTGAGACTGAAAACTCACATAAAGAAGCAATGGCTAATCTTCAAAAGAAATGTGAAGATCTTCTTTCTGAAAATAAGGAACTCAAAAAGAAAGAATTATCTATTCAATCTTATGCCAAAGCTAGTGACACTCTTACTGAAGTACAATCTTATTTAAGAGATCCTTCAGAAAAGAGAGGACTTGGGCTGGACACAGACATAAATAGTTCTACCACTCTGAATAAGAGTGATGAAAGACGAACATTTGTTAGTGCTCAGCAAAGTAATTTCCAAACAATCTATAGTATCGGTCAGAAAGATAAGATTTTTGACAAAGGAAAGGCAGTTGCGACTAAGCCTTTGTGGGAAAAACAAGTCCAAAGGAAAACTGTTGGGCATGTCTCTGAAAAGAAACATAACACTGAAAAGTGTAATTACCCACAATGTTATGTCTCTCAAAAAGGAAAAATTGCAAGAGCTGACAAATTCTCCTATGTCACATTTTCTGGAAGGAAAATAGACTATCCAGAGACTAGCAAAGCTGCTGAGAAGAGATCTCAGATGGCACCAGGTGCTCGGAATGGTATTGGATATAAAGCCATCGGGAAGCAACTTGCTCATGAATACAAACAAGAGCAAGAACGATGGTGAAAGGCTAGAATTGCTCACAACAATTATCAGAAGTGGAAGATGAATCAAGCCACTGAAAATCTGAATGCCAGGGCTAGAAGAAATCTAGCAAGGAAAGCTAAGTTTGCTGAGAAGCAGACTCAGAAACCTGACAGGTATCTGAAAGCACCAAATGGAGCACCAAGGAACACACCAAGGAAGAAAGTAGTTCTTAACAACAATGATACTAATCATTTAATTAGAATTCCTCCTTATGTTCCTGTTAGACAAAAGAATGTCCCTAAGAAATTCATTCAAAAATGGATTCCTACTGGAAGATTTTTTAGTCCAGACGGTTCCATTGTTGGTATGAGAACCTAATCTCATGTTTCCTGTTTTGTGCAGGACACTCTAAAGACTAATTCAAAGTGGAATTTTGATAGTGGATGTGGGAAGCACATGACAGGAGACAAAGTAAATCTAATTGACTACAAAAAGTGCAATGATGGACCAATTATCAGGTTTGCTGGAGGAGATGAAAATCCAACCACAAGATTTGGCAATCTGAAGTTTGGAGCCCTTACAATCTCTGAAGTACTACATTTAAAGGGATTGAAATATAATCTCCTAAGCATGAGTCAATTAGTAGACAAAGGGTACACTGTCAAGATCAAGTTAAAACTATGTAAAGTAATTGACAATGAGTCAAAGCAGACAGTCTTGGTTGCAAGGCGTAAAGGAAATCTTTATGTTGCTGATTGGGCATCCGTCAAAGCCGAAGAATGTCTCATGGTGAGTCAATCTGGCCACACTGAAGAAAATTGGCTATGGCATAAAAGAATGAGTCACTTGAATTTCAAAACTCTGAATAAGCTAGCCAAGAAAGAGTTAGTGGTTGGTTTACCCAAAATGGCATATATAAAAGAAGGTGTATGCTCAGCTTGCCAAATGGGAAAACAATCCAAAACATCTTTCAAGTCTAAAACTAGACATTCCAGTGAAAGGCCACTGCAAATGTTACATATGGATTTGTTTGAATCCTCAATAACTAGTTATGCAGGAAAGAAGTATGGTCTGGTTGTTGTTGATGACTACTCAAGATTCACTTAGGTTGTCTTTCTCAAACACAAATCTTATGCAAGAGCTGAGATACCTAACTTGCTGAATAAGCTCGAAGTCATGAAAAATGACAAGGTATCTGTAATCAGAACAGACCATGGTATTGAGTTTGTGAACCAGTACATCAAAGAGTATTGTACCTGCAAAGGTATACAACATCAACTATCTTCTGTAAGGACACCAGAACAAAATGGTGTTGCTGAAAGAAAGAATAGGACCCTGAAAGAAGCAGCAAGAACAATGCTTGCTGACACTGAAATAAGTGAAATCTATTGGGTTGAATCTGTAAACACAGCATGCTACACTCAAAATAGATGTCTGATTAACAAACACCATGACAAAACTACTTACGAGCTTTTCATTGGTAGATCCCCTAATATCAAACATCTAAGGGTATTTGGTTGCAGATGTTTCATTCTTAACAATGGAAAAGAATACTTGAGAACATTTTAACCAAAGGCAGATGAAGGAATATTTCTTGGCTATTCTTTGAATAGCAAAGCCTATAGAATCTACAACAAAAGAACGCAATAGATCGAAGAATCTGTTCATGTAGTATTCTATGAAGGAAACAAGAAAGTACTCTTGAATGATGATCTCTCAGATAAGTTCAAAGAACTATTGATTAAAGATTCTGAAAATGGATCCTCAAAAGGAAACAATTCTATCATTCAAATAGAGGATGAGTCTGACGATGAAAAGCAACCCATGCTTAGTAACAACCAGATGACTCTAAGACATGATGAAGAATTTCCTATGAGAATTTCAAAAATGGAACAGGTTACTGAAGATCTTCATCATGAAGAGGTATCTGAAAATGAGACTGCTGAAATGCAAGTTCCAGAAATCTCTAACACTGAAAAAGTGTCAGATATCTATGGCATTTCCAATGTGTCAGATATCTAAGATACTGCACAAGTATCTCATCAAGATCATATTGATTCACATTCAAAACAAAATGATATTGATCATACTAGTTCAAAACCCATTATGAAGTGGATAAGAAATTATCCTGCAAAGGATGTGTTAGGAATATATGTTTAGATTTTGATCAGCAACTTTATGACTTATCTTAGCTCAGAAAGGTGATTAGTACTCTTGGTTCACATGAACATTGTAAAAGAGGAAACTCACTAAGTATGATAGTCTAGCTAATCTTGTATAGGATGTTAGGTCTCAAAATGTAATTTTTAGTTTATGAAGAAGACCAAGAAGAAGACATCCAGCAGAATAAGTTCAACAATTTTGAAGATTCGAAGACTGCACAAGATTACTGAAATGGTTTTCCAGTTACCTATGACCAGATATCTTGAAGACAGAAATGGTTTAAGTAAACTGTGTTACAAGAGATATCTGAGAACCAAAAGGTTTCTAAAAACAAGGAAAGTGCCCACACATATCTACACTCAGATACCTTGGACTTAAACTATATCTCTGAAAGAGACATATGTTGCAACAAAGTTGTTTCAACAAATGGTATCTGAAGCTGTGACAATCTCTGGAAAAGGACGTGCAAAGCATCAGAGATATCTGACGATATTAAGGTCTCTGATACAAATCATAGTTCCGTTGGCACTATAGGACAAAGTATAGTACAATGCATTAAATGCAAGGATAGAGATGTCTGGAAAAAAATGGTAGATTCTGAAGAAGAAGACAAACCTGCTACAGTACTATACATAGATATCAATAGTTTGAATTTGATTTGAGCCTAACGGATACTATCAAACATCACTCAAATTCATCTATAAATATCAACACTTAGACTGCTTGAGAATACACAACTGAACTTACATTGAATACTCTCACACAAGCTCTCTCAAGCAAACTACTTACCTTCAAGCTTTCTGTTGCGACCAAAGCTCTTGACTCTAAGTAGCACAAAAGTTCTAAGTGTCCTGATCCTAAACAAGCATTGCTATATGTGAAAGAGTTGAATCAAAAGATCAAGTATCTGAGATTCATTCTCTTGAACACTTATCATAGACTTGGGTCAGTAAAGAACAAGATACCATACATTGCAAAGTGTATTAAGTACACTTGATTCATAGAGCTATCTGAATAACTGAATAAGTTATTA
Organism: Plantago major; assembly: GCA_026545765.1. Lineage (NCBI taxonomy): Eukaryota > Viridiplantae > Streptophyta > Magnoliopsida > Lamiales > Plantaginaceae > Plantago > Plantago major. Next base: position 177,777 of record JAIFAC010000045.1, read on the forward strand.
AAGAAGCTCACCTGACAAACAAACCTAAACCAACACCAAATTTGGCGTGGAGTACAGGAAGTACTTTGTTTGGGAAACTAAGGAATAACTCCAAGGTTACTGAGCATAGGAAGGACTTAGCTTGGGAAGCTAAGGAACAACTCAAAAAGGTTTTCTGAGTATAGGAAGTAGTTGGCTGTGAATGTCGGGGAATAACTCAGGGGGAAAACTTGGTTGGGAACCTAGTGTGATTAGGAATCGAGAGAAGATACTTGTAAGGTTAACTCAATTATCTATCTTAGTGGATTCTAGGTCTGAAAAAGACCGAAGTGGATTAGTTGAAGGATTACGCCACCTTCAGATACCACTATACTTGCTGTGTTATTTATCTTCAGATTTACATTTCAAAGAAAGCACACACACATTTATTGTTTCTGCAGTTATCTATCTTAAAGTCTTCCGCGCTCTGAATTTAAGTATCAGATAATTTCACAGATATCTGAGAAACTGTGTTTATCGACAAAAGTTTTAAAAGACTATTCACCCCCCCCCCTCTAGTCTTTTACTTTGCCGTTATCTGGACCAACAAGTGGTATCAGAGCAGGAGGTTCACAAGCCTCAAGACCAACCTAGATCCCTGATAGGTGAAGGAACTTTGTCCCCTTATAAGGACTATATAATTTGTGTGTTAAGTGCGTGTATGTCTCGAGTGATGCACCTGCTTGAAACCAGAAAACTACGAGAAATGGAAAAATAACATGATTCTCCACCTAGAAGCCATAAGTGACGAAATGATCGACGTAATAAAGAATGGCCCAATAGTCATTCAACAACTCAAGCAAGTCATGGAGGTTTCTAATGGTAGAGACAGAGATCAAAGCGATGGATCTTCACAAATGACAAGGCTAACTAGTGGGAGACCGCCACCAAGTTATTTATGAACCAAAGCTCAGAGAGCTCGACATCGGAAGATGCCAAGAGAAATTGTCGATGGTCGCTCAGAATATCATCATCAGATCGACACCTGAGCACATACAGTGTAAACTGTGGGATGCTAAAACGGCGAAAGTTGCCTGGCAACTGATTGAAGAAATCTGTGCCGGAACTGAGAAAACCAAGGAAAACAAGTTCGAAGTTCTCAAATTGAAATTCCAAACAAGGTCCCACTGAAACTCTGGAAGAACTTGATTTCACATTTACTACTCTTATGAGCGATATGGCTGCACTTGGTGAAAGCAACATATACTCTCAGCCAGAAAAGATTAAGACTATTGTCAGGAGTCTTAATCACAACTGGAAGCACACTAAATTCTTTTATTTCAACCAAGGGATGCCAAATATCACTCCAGTAGAAATTTTCTCTCACCTTGCCACTGTTGACTATGAAACAACTCAAAGAGAACAAACAACTGAAAAGTTCCAGAATGTTGCTCTAGTTGGTCAAGGAACTTCTGAAAAGAAGAAAAGCAAAGAAGTGACTGAGGATGCACTTGTTGTAAAGCAAATGGGCAAATATGTCAGTCGAGAAAGCCAAAGAGAAGCTGAAAAAGCATCTAGGCTCAAACTATCACCAATACAAAAATATGCAAAGCTCGCTGAATAAGCCAGCTCATAAAGCATCAAGTACTGAGGAAGCAGAAATTGGAAACGATATTTGTTTCTATTGTCAGAAACCTGGTCATTTCAAAAAGGATTGTCCTGCCTTCAACAAACTAAAGATAGGTGACAAGAAAGATAGAAGAATCTTCAAAAGAAGCCAAAAGGCTCTACTGACTGAAGAAAGAAAGAAGATCCAAATTCAACTGGATGCTCTAGACATAGAGACAGATTCTGAAGATGACGATTCAGATGACTCAACTTTACCATCACCAGAATTATGTGGAGTCACTCACGATATAATCGACTTTGGCCTTCAGAAAAATGAAATGTGTGGAGTTGCTGAGATTGTCGGTCCAGACATCTCCAACATTGAAATATGTCTTATGGCTGATGAGGTAACAAATACTTCATGTTATACTTATGAAAGTGATGAAGAAGAAATAATAGATCTGGAAAATCTCAGAAAAGAACTTGATATCTACGAAAGAGAATTTCTAATGGTCCGAGCGAGAGCCGAAAATCTTGAAGAAGAAAAGAATTTTCTTGTAAAGGAAAACTCTAAATTAAATAAGATATCTGAGAAAAAGGATGCTGAAAATGCATTTCTCAAGGCTCAGATATCTGAGATTGAAAAGTCACATAAAGAAGCAATGGCTAATCTTCTAAGAAAGTGTGAAGATCTTCTTTCTGAGAATAAGGAACTCAAAAAGAAAGAATTATCTTTTCAATCTTATGCCAAAGCTAGTGACACTCTTACTGAAGTACAATCTTATTTAAGAGATCCTTCAGAAAAGAAAGGACTTGGGATGGACACACAGACAGAAAGTTCCACTACTCTGAATAAGAGCGAGGAAATAAGAACATTTGTCAGTGCTCAGTTAGGTGATTCCCAAACAATCTACAGTATCGGTCAGAAAACTAAGATTGTTGACAAAGGAAAGGCAGTTGCGACTAAACCGTTGTGGGAAAAACAAGTCAATAGAAAAAATGTTGGGTACGTCTCTGAAAAGAAATGCCACACTGAAAAGTGTAATCACCCACACTGCTATGTCTCGCAAAAAGGAAGAATTGCAGGAGCTGGCAAGTTCTCCTATGTCACGTTTTCTGGAAAGAAAATTGACAAACCAGAGACTAGCAAAGCCGCTGAGAAAAGACTCAGATGGCATCAGGTGCTCGGAATGGTATTGGCTATAAAGACATCGGGAAACACCTTGGTCATGAATACAAGCAAGAGCAAGAACGATGGCTAAAGGCTAGAATTGCTCACAACAATTATCAGAAGTGGAAGATGAATCAAACCACTGAAAATCTGAATGCCAGGGCTAGAAGAAATCTGGCAAGGAAAGCTAAGTTTGCTAAAAAGCAGACTCAGAAACCTGACAGGTATCTGAAAGCACCAAATGAAGCACCAAGGAACACACCAAGGAAGAAAGTAGTTCTTAATAATGATACTAATCATTTAACTAAAATTCCTCCTTATGTTCCTGTTAGACAAAAGAATGTTCCTAAGTAATTCATTCAAAAATGGATTCCTACTGGAAGATTTTTTAGTCCAGATGGTTCCATTATTGGTATGAGAACCTAATCTCCTGTTCCTGTTGTGTGCAGAATGGATCTTGGACTAAGGCCCAATGGCTGTTTGATAGTGGATGCGGAAAGCACATGACAGGAGACAAAGCAAATCTGGTCAACTACAAAGCTTGCAACACCGACCGTATATCGATTTCTTTGAGGAGAATTAAATCCCTCTCCGGGATTTGGCAACGTCAAATTGGGATCATTAACAATCACTGACGTATTACATGTTAAAGATTTGAAATATAATCTATTTAGCATGAGCCAGTTTGCAGACAAAGGTTTCACTGTGAAATTCAAAGCAAAGTATTACAAACTTATTGACAATGAGTCAAAGCAGACAGTGTTGGTTGCTCGGCGGAAAGGTATTCTTTATGTTGTCGATTGGGTTTCTTCCACAACTGAAGAGTGTCTCATGGTGAGTCAATCAGATCACACAGAAGAGCACTAGTTATGGCACAAAAGAATGAGTCACTTGAATTTCAAAACTCTGAACAAACTTTCCAAGAAAGACTTAGTGGTTGGCCTTCCCAAAACATCTTTCAGAAAGTATGGTATATGTTCTGCCTGTCCGATGGGGAAACAATCCAAGATCTCTTTCAAGTCCAAAACCAGACATTCTAGTGTTAGACCACTGCAACTTTTACATATAGATCTTTTTGAATCATCTGTAACTAGTTATGCAGGAAAGAAGTATGGTCTGGTTGTTGTTGATGACTTCTCAAGATTCACTTGGGTTGTCTTCAAGCACACAAATGATGCTAGGGTGGAGATACCAAACTTGCTGAACAAGCTAGAAGTCATGAAAAATGACAAGGTATCTGCAATCAGAATAGACCAAGGTACTGAGTTTGTCAACCAGTACATAAAGGAGTTTTGTACCAGCAAAGGTATACAACACCAACTTTCCTCTGTGAGAACACCCCAACAAAATGGTGTTACATAAAGGAAAAATAGAACCCTTAAAGAAGCAGCAAGGACAATGCTAATGACATCAAATAAGTGAAGTTTATTGGGTTGAAGTCAGAATACAAAGATGCTACACTCAGAATAGATGTTTGATAAACAAATACCATGACAAGACCCCTTATGAACTCTTGGTTGGTAGACCCCCTAATATCAAACATCTGAAAGTGTTTGGTTGTAGATGTTTTATTCTTAACAATGGAAAAGAGTATCTGAGAACATTTCAACCAAAGGCAGATGAAGGTGTATTTCTTGGTTATTCTATGAATAGCAAAGCATACAGAGTTTACAACAAAAGAACAAAAAGGATTGAAGAATCAGTTCATGTTGTATTGTATGAAGGAAGCAAGAAAACATCCCTTGATGATGAACTCTCAGAAAGGTTCAAGGAACTAATGGTAAAGGATTCTGAAGAAGAACCCTCAAAAAGGAAAAAACATCATTGTGGAGAGTGACGATGACTCTGACGAAGAAAAGCATAAAATGTCTACTAACAACCAGATGACTCTCAGACATGATGAAGAATTTCCTATGAGATTTCCAGAAATGGAAACTGAAGATGTTCATCAGAAAGCTAACTCTGGAAATGATCTCTCTGAAAGACATGTTCCAGAAAGCTCTCACACTAAGCAAGTGTCAGACATTAGCCGCCCTTCTGAGGTGCAAAATGTCTCAGATACTGAAAAAGTATCAAGTCATAATCTTAGTGATTCACATTCAAATCACTTGGATATTGATCCTACTAGCACTAAACCTATGATGAGATGGATCAAGGATCATCCTGTAAAAGATGTAATTGGACCAATTAATCAAGGTGTTAGGACTAGGAGAGCAATAGCTGAAAATGCTAATTCTCTCTTTGGATGTTTTATCTCAAACATTGAACCTAAGACTATAGAAGAAGCATTAAGAGACCAAGACTGGATCTCAGCAATGCAAGAAGAGTTGGATCAATTTGACGGAAACAATGTCTGGAAACTAGTTCCATTTGTAGAAGGAATATCTATGATTGGAACAAAGTGGGTTTTCAGAAACAAAATGATTGAGTCTGGTGAAATAACCAAAAAAAAAGCAAGATTGGTTGCCAAGGGATTCACCTGCATCAAGGTCTAGATTTTGATGAGTCATATGAACCAGTTGCAAGATTGGATGCAATAAGACTCTTTCTGGCCTTTGCAGCTCATAAGGACTTTAAAGTTTATCAGATGGATGTGAAGAGTGCATTCTTGAATGGTGAACTTGCTGAGGAAGTCTATGTTGAGCAACCACCTGGCTTTGAAGTTTCCTCAGAAAGTAGAATGGTCTATAAGCTTCAGAAAGCTCTGTATGGGCTGAAACAAGCTCCAAGAGCATGGTATGACACTTTGGCCAAATACCTTCTGGAAAGTGGTTTTAAGAAAGGTGAAGTTGATAAAATGTTATTTACCTTAAATCATGGTGGGAAACTACTCTTAGTTCAAGTATATGTAGATGACATTATATTTGGATCTAAGGACAAGCAACTTTGTGATGACTTTGCAAATCTTACGAAAAGTAAGTTTGAGATGGGCATGATGGGAGAATTGAACTATTTCCTAGGATTGCAAGTCAAGCAACTCAATGATGGAATATTCATTACTCAGACAAAGTATGCAAAAGACATGCTCACAAAGTTCAATCTTAAGCATTCTGAAAAGAATGCTAAGATACCTATGAGCATAGGAACCAAAATAAACTATACTGAATCAGACAAGAGTGTTGAAGAACATAAGTATAGGAAATTGATAGGTTCACTACTTTACCTTACTGTAAGTACACCTGATATCCAATATGCAGTTGGAATGTGTGCTAGGTTTCAAACAAATCCAATGCAATCACACTACAACATTGCTATGAAAATATTAAGGTATGTAAAAGGTACAGTAGATGTAGGTTTGTGGTATCCTAAAGAAAGTGGATTGAGTTTGGCTGGTTACTCAGATGCTGATTATGCTGGATCAATGCTTGATAGGAAAATTACCTCAGGAACTTGTCAATTTCTGGGAGCTAGACTTATCTCATGGTTTAGCAAGAAGTAAAACTCAATTGCAACTTCTACCACAGAGGCTGAATATATTGCTGCTGGTTGTTGTGCAACACAAATTCTGTGGATTCAACAATAACTCAAAGACTATGGACTCAATGAAGAGAAAACTCCCATTTTCTGTGACAACACAAGTGCTATTTCAATAACACAGAACCCCAAGTTCCATGCCAGAACAAAGCACATTGATGTTAGACACCACTTCATCAGAGACCATGTTGAAAAAGGGAATATAGAGATACTCAAGATTGGCACTGAAGACCAACTTGCAGATATCTTCACTAAGCCACTACAAGAAAGTAGATTCTTAGCCTTAAGACATAGTCTTGGACTAATGGAGCTACGAAAGAATTGAAAAAGTTCAGATATCTGAAGAAGATATCAAAGAAAAGAGAAGAGGAATCTAGAACGGGTATCCAGAAAGGGGAAATCTGGAACATGTATCCAGAGAAGAGAAATCTGGAACGGGTATCCAGAAAGGAGAAATCTGGATCAGGTATCCAAAGAAGAGAAATCTGGAACGGGTATCCAGAAAGGAAGAATCTGATATAAGTATCCAGAAACCAAAGGCTAAAGGGTAAAAATGGCTACTTGAAGATCTCTGAGACAGGTACTCATATATCTAGATCACTCACTGAGAGGGAACACAAAAGAGAATAGTACAACTGTTTGCATTCAACTACTCTCTTGAAATTTGCATCCTTTCTATCTTTATGCAAAACTTGGACAAATACTAAGTGTAAGATAGACTCAGATGTAAACAGTGTTCTTAGTCACATAGAGAAATGTGACTCAGATAGCTACTAGCCAAAGTTCATTAAATGGGCACAATTACATTTGTCGATTATGATCATTGCTGAAGAAGCACTGGTGACCCTTGATGAATCGGGCGATTGATCTTTATGGCAGAGATTAACTCTCAGAAAATAGTGGACTGTTGAAATTCCGACAAGGCCCACTATGCATTTAATGACGAACAAGCTTTTACCAACGCCTTACTGCAATTCACAGATACATACACAAAATCAATTTGTATGTATACATCTGTTGAAGTTCAAATTGCTATATATATATGGGATTTTGGCAAAAGAAATTACTTTCGCCTAATCCAAAATACAGACTTGCACAAGAATAGCAAAATCCCCTTCCTTTGTCTCTCTGCAAATTTCTTCAAACTTCTACAAATCTCTGTTAGTTTTTATGCAAAGAATTACTAATCCCTAATCCAAATCTCTTTCAAACATCGAAAATCTTGCACTACATAAACAGATGGCTCCTAAGCGTTCTTCTGCACAGATATCCCAATCTTCTCACCGTAATCGCTGAAAAGCAAGCACCAGAGTTGGTTATCGTGAACAATAGATTGGTAGGAGATTTCAATCCCGATCATTGGACTTCAAATCACAGGATGATTTGGGGTGGTGCCATGATTGAGGAATACCTCACGGCTGCAGTAGAAAACCAAGCCGATAGAAAACTGATTCTTGACATGCTTGAAAAGGCACAAATCAAGGGTTTTCTATCTGCTCTTCCTAGTGGAATTTCTTCACTAGATGTGTTAGAATTCTACAATAATTCCAGGATTATATCCTGCATTTCTGAAGGCACTGTAATAGTGTCTATAAAAACTTCAGTCCAAGGAAAGGAAATCCTTCTGGACTTAACAACTTTCTGCAAGTTGTTTGACCTTCAAAATCTTGGAAAGGATTTTGAAATAAACACCAAGGATGATGATCTCCTTGAAGGTGTAAAACAACTGTACAGTGACGTGTGTGATCTTGAAAAATCAGATACACCCACTGTGTTCAAGCTTGCTGACATCAGAACTAGACATCTGCTGGTTCACTGGGATGTGTTAGCATGCATTCTTCGCAGGTGCTTTGATGGTCTATAAGGAGGTGCTGACCAGATAAGCCAAGAACGTTGGATAATGATGTTCTTGTTGAATGAACAAGACAAAAGGCTAGAAAACCCTTTCAATTGGGGAAAGTACGCCTTCATGAAGTTTGTGAAGAAAATTCAAGGCTTTGAGCCCAAAATCGCTAAGGGACATGCTGAGCCAAAGGCCAAAGTAAGCTATGGTCTGAAGATATGCTACTTGCTGGAAATAGCCAACAGTAACCTGCTCTACAAATATGAGTATTCAAACATGATGAAAAAGGTTACTGGATCTCAGAAAGGTTCCAAGAAGCGAAAGACTGAAGAGGTATCTGAGGGAAAAGTTGTGACCAAGAAGCCCAGAACTTCACGAAAGAAGTCTGCTGGCAAATCAGAAGGAACACCCATTGAGGTTGTCGATTCCCAGATACCTGCAGTCATTGCCGATGAACTCATTAATGCAGATGAACTCATCAATGCTGCAAAAGAGGTATCGACTACTGAACATGTAGACTCAGCAAGAGAAAGTGCTTTCAGAAATGTCAAGACTAATATAGAAAGCCTTGCTGATGAACTCATTAATGCTCCAAAAAGTGGTGAAAGATACCAAGACCAATCTACAGAAACCGCAGGAATTATGGACCAATCAGTTCCAAATGCCGATGAGAGCTCTGACGATGAAGATGATGAACTAGTTATCTCTCAAGTCCTAGAAAGATCAAAAAGGGCTAAAGTTACTGAAATAGTAACTGGTGTTGAGGTATCTGAAGAAGAACCCACACCACAGGTTGCTGAACAAGCACCTATAGCAAAGGTTGTTGGTGCATACACGCCATCAGGGAAAGTCTCGTATGAACAAATTCAAGAAGCCTTGATGAGTGATGATTTAGTGTTGGCAGATACTGATCTCAACGCCACACTTGAAAATCTGGAAGAGCTATCAAATGATCAATCTTCTGCTTCCAAAAAACCACAACAACCACAACCACAACAGCCACAAGTGTTTGATGAAATGGTCAATGAACTCCATTTCGACTTACCAGCAATACAATATGCTGAAGAAAATCTTGCAACAGAGCAGGTTCCCCAACTCAATGAGAGGGATCAAACTGAGTTCCCCACTCAGAATGATCAACCAGGGGAGGCAACTGAGTTGCATACTCAGGAAAGGTGTGAAGTACCTGAAAATTCAAACAAAGAAGCTGTACTGGAACAAGAGGACCAAAGCATAGAAGGGTCACGAGTTTCAGAGACCAATCAGCCTGACACTGCTCAGGTAGCTGGATGGTTTAACTCTCTACTTGTGAAATTTTATGCTTATTAATCTTGTTACTTATAAAAGAAAATTTTCTTTCTTACAGTCTGAATTAGAAACACAAGAACAAGAGGAAGCTGGAAAGCTTGCCTCAGAGACTTAGAAGGAGGCTTCAACAACCTTGCCTCTTAAGGAATCTGAGCCTGTGCTACAGGTGAGAACATGTTCCTTAAGATATTACTTTTCAGTTATATGTTAATTTACTTAACTAATTAAATGGATGTTTCTAATAGGCTCCAACTGAGAAAGAAGAAGATAAGGCAGAAATGCCAGAAAAGAACCCAGAGACTGATAAGGTATATGAAAATCAGTGATAAACATTCTTCATTATGGGTTACTGTAACTTCTTCTCTAATTACTCAATACTTTCTACTTACAGGCTCACTTAGAAGTAGAAGTGCAAGGGGAAAGAGTTGCGACATCCCCTGCACCTATAGAAATTGATGAAGCCCCCAAGGCAACATCACCAGAAAGAACACTAGAAACTGAGAAAGTTTCTGCAAAAAATGATTCTGAGCTTCCTGTTGAGGAAGCTAATTACAGAATGTCAATCCACGATCCTTAACTGAGCTTCCTGTTGAGGAAGTAAGTGGAAAACTCAGAAATCATTAAAGCTTAATTTCTTAAACCCTTTCATGACAATTTCCTAAGTATTGTGATAATTTTAATTCTCAGGTTCAAGCAGAAAGAAAGGTTGATGAGGACAAGACATCCATGTCTCCACCTCACAACGAGATATCTGAGGCAACCTCTGCCTCAGTAGTACATGTTTAATCATTCAGGTACCTCAGAAATCTAACCACACTTGTACTCAGATATCTACATCAGTTTTGAATCTAAATTAAAACACTTTCTTTTAGGCTCAAACAAGTACCATGAAGGTTCCTGATGATGAGAAAAAGGACCTACTTCCCTTCTTCAAAGCTCAAACCTTGCCAAAGCACATTCAATGCTTCAAGAAATGGCAGAGGTTAAGGTGCTCTGATCTCTCTGAAATATTGAGAATCACAGATCAACCTACAAGACGAGCACGAGCTCTTGATTTGGAGACTTACATCCATGCAATGTTCCCCACGGAACAATATCTAGTTGCGACTCTATTGCATAAGGATATCTCCAAAGAAGTGGCACACAAGTTTATTCAAGCCTTTAATCAGGCTGATGGTCAGACAAGATTGCAAATGGCATTGAAGCCAGTTCTGCCCCAAACTCTACAATTTATTCCTTCTGAACAAGAAGAGGTTAATGGACAGAAGATCACTATTCCTGAAGTGATTAATCTTGTATCTGAAGATGATGAGGAGGAAGAAATAGACGAGAATAACTTTGATGACCATCCCTTTGACCATCGCAAAAAGGATGATAATGAAAAGAAGGATGATGATGATGCTCCTGCACCAGGATTCGGAGGAATTCTACAAGGAAATAATGCCTTAGCTGCTGAAAAGCACACTGAGAGGACATTACAGCAATCTCCACCTCCATCTCCTCAAAAATCTACTCATCCATCTTCCCAACAACAAGAGGATACTACCGTACAAGTAGTTGAGCATTCTGAGGAAACAACTCAGAAGATACTAAATACACAAACCAAAACTGCTCAACTCAAACAATTGTTGGAAGAAGAACAACAGCTCCATCTGAAACTTGAAGAAGAGCTAGTTAAATCCAGAGATAAGCTTGATCAACTACAAGATCAATACTTACAAGAAATGGTAGCTTACTCTGAGGTTAAAGAGCTTCAGGATGCTGTGAATGCTATAACTAAGGAACTCGATACTGAAGAAGTATCTGAAGCATAGCATGATGGTAAGGCTATATCACCATCAAAAGATGTACCATCCTCCTCACAGAAAGGAAAGAAAACTATCTCTGAGATGGTTGCTGGACTAGACAAGATTGATGAAAATGTCCAAGAGGATGAAGATCACTGGGCTGATTACTCAGATGATGAAGAAGACAAGACTTTGGCAGACCACCGCAATGAACACTTAGCGGTTTCTCATCTGAAAAGGAAGCTAATTGCTCCTGAAATCTTCAATAAACTGCCAAATGTCCACTCCCATGAATACATGAACATATACCAAGTTTTGGCAAATCTTAGAAAGGAGTTGTCTTCACAAAACAAAGAAGTAATTGCCTCCGTCCCCTCAAACATGAAGAAATTCACTGAGCTCATCACTCAGAGAACAACCAGCATGGTCATTGCTCAGAAGGATCTGAGAATGATAAGGGACGATGATGTGTCATTAGCTGAAAAAGCTTTTCAAGAGGCAAGTTACACTGCTGGAAAAGCAGATGCCATACTCGGCCCATTGGTAGAGCTCACTGATAAGGAAAATGGACTTATCAAGCAAAATCAGGAGCTCAAAACTGAACTTCAGAAGTTGGTCACTGCCTATAACTACTTACAAGGGAATTTTGACTCTCTCTCAGAATCCTTTATGAGACTTAGTCAGCCAACAATGACTAAGGGGGAAGGATTGTACAAATCTGGACCTCAAAGTCAGGGGGAATGGGAAGAAGGAGAAGAAAATAAGGATAAATCTGGAGCTGGTGCTGCTCAGAGAGGAAGAAGAAATAAGAAAACTTCCCAGCCACCACTCAGAATCAATGAGCCCTCCTCAAGTCAAGCTGCTTTGCAAATAGTAGCTACTTCCCAGAAACCAACTGAAGGAACTTCAATGGTAACAAGGGACATGGCACAGAAACCTCCAAGGAGTACCAAGGCTCCAAGGAGAAGACAAGTAAGAGGGATTGATGAATCTTCTGAAGAAGAAGAAGAAGAAGAACAAGGTCAAATCAAATCCCTGGGCAATGAAGAAGGCTGCAAAATTCTCACAAGAATTAATCTTGATGATGATGAAGAGACTGATGAAGATGAAGCTCCTCTTCACAGAAAAAGAAAAATTGAAAGCCTAACTGAGCCCATAGCTGCAAAGCCTTTAGCAGCTGAAACACCCTCTGGAAATACCAAGTCTATCCAGGGTGGTTCTTCAAGAAATACTCCAAAAGAGAATTCAAGACAAAGAAGGAACAGACTAAGAGCTGAACAAAGACAAAGTCAACTTCCACTCAGGCGAGAAGAAGCCAAAATTGAGTATGGGAAGAATGACAACAACTCCTCTGTCTATAGATGCATTAATCAGAAGAATGGCTATTGGATTCTGGAACTTAAGCCTCTACTGGTAAACTCAAGATTTCCAGAACCAATCCATAAACAGCTCATGGCATGGAGAAAAGACAAGCCAATCTTGATCAACACCAATCATATCAAAGCTTGGTTGGATTTTGTAGTTATCAAGAGAATAGAAGCCATGAAGAAGGACCTGTCTGATGAATGTCCTTATGGGAAGCCAGATGATGTGCACAGAATTCTTAACATCACAGGAACAGGCACAAGAGCAAGACTTTCTGTGGAACCCTATGAGTCGTTCTACTTAACTGAAGATCAATACAAGGGTGACATCAGATATCTGAAGACCATCTATGAATACTTCAAGCTATAAGATATCAGAATCGAGCATGCCTGGAAATGGGGAAAGTATCTGTGGGTCAAGCACTTTGTCAAGAAAAATCCTACCAAAACCTACAAGGAAGTCTGTGGTTTTGCCAAAGACACATAGATGATTGTCAGAACACTTCTCTATGACTATTCTGATGACATCAAAAGGTTTGGTGATAGGAAATTTGCAGATTGATCCATGGAACTGCTTTTGAAGACACGAAGACTTGAAGACTAGTCTATTAGGATGTTCACTTGGAGCTTGGTTACTCCTGTTGTCCTAATTTACTATGTATTTTTGTTGTATCTTGCTGACTGAGTTGAATCATATTATGTACTAAAGTTATCTGTAAACTTTCTCTGTAGTATATCTGATGAACTTACTCTCAGATATCCTCATCTATAAAAGATAACTTGTCAGCAAAGATCACATCTTGTGATTTGGTTGATGTTTACTTCCTGCACTTGATTAAGTGGTGGATTGTCACCTCACCCAGATTTGTAATAGGACAGATAGTCATCGTTGACTGATCAAAATAGGGGGAAATTTGTTAGGAATATCTGTTTAGATTTTGATCAACAACTTTATGACTTATCTTAGCTCAGAAAGGTGATTAGTACTCTTGGTTCACTTGAACATTGTAAAAGAGGAAACTCACTAAGTATGATAGTCGAGCTAATCTTGTATAGGATGTTAGGTCTCAAAATGTAATTTTTATTTTATGAAGAAGACCAAGAAGAAGACATCCAGCAGAACAAGTTCAACGATTTTGAAGATTTGAAGACTGCACAAGATTACTGAAATGGTTTTCCAGTTACCTATGACCAGATATCTTGAAGACACAAATGGTTTAAGTAAACTATGTTACAAGAGATATCTGAGAACCAAAAGGCTTCTGAAAACAAGGAAAGTGCCCACAGATATCTACACTCAGATACCTTGGACTTAAACTATATCTCTGAAAGAGAAATATGTTGCAACAAAGTTGTTTCAACAAATGGTATCTGAAGCTATGACAATCTCTGGAAAAGGATGTGCAAAGCATCAGAGATATCTGACGATATTAAGGTCTCTGGTACAAAGCATAGTTCCGTTGGCACTACAGGACAAAGTATAGTACAATGCATTAAATGCGCGGACAGAGATGTCTGAACAAAAAACGGTAGCTTCTGAAGAAGAAGACAAACTCACATAAAGATTATACACAGATATCAATAGTTTGAATTTGATTTGAGCCTAACGTATACTATTCAAACGGCACTCAAATTCATTTATAAATATCAACACTTAGTCTGCTTGAGAACACACAACTGAACTTACATTGAATACTCTCACACAAGCTCTCTCAAGCAAACTACTTACCTTCAAGCTTTCTGTTGCGACCAAAGCTCTTGATTCTAAGTAGCACAAAAGTTCTAAGTGTCCTGATCCTAAACAAGCATTGCTATCTGTGAAAGAGTTGAATCAAAAGATCAAGTATCTGAGATTCATTCTCTTGAACACTTATCATAGACTTGGGTCAGTAAAGAACAAGATACCATACATTGCAAAGTGTGTTAAGTATACTTGATTCATATAGCTATCTGAATAACTGAATAAGTTATTAAAGAAGCTCACCTGACAAACAAACCTAAACCAACACCATATTTGGCGTGGAGTACAGGAAGTACTTAGTTTGGGAAACTAAGGAATAACTCCAAGGTTACTGAGCATAGGAAGTACTTAGCTTGGGAAGCTAAGGAACAGCCCAAAAAGGGTTTCTGAGTATATGAAGTACTTGGCTGTGAAAGTCAGGGAATAACTCAAGGGGAACACTTGGTTGGGAACCTAGTGTGATTAGGAATCGAGAGAAGATACTTGTAAGGTTAACTCAATTATCTATCTTAGTGGATTATAGGTCTGAAAAAGACCGAAGTGGATTAGTTGAAGGATTATGCCACCTTCAGATACCACTATACTTACTGTGTTATTTATCTTTCTGTATTTACATTTCAGCAAAGCACACACACATTTATTGTTTCTGCACTTATCTATCTTAAAGTCTTCCGCGCTCTGAATTTAAGTATCAGATATCTGAGAAACTGTGTTTATCGACAAAAGTTTTAAAAGACTATCCACCCCCCCCTCTAGTCTTTTACTTTGCCGTTATCTGGACCAACAGGATGTGATTGGTCCCATAGACCAAGGAGTGAGAACTAGAAGAGCAATCGCTGAAAATGCAGATTGTCTCTATGGATGTTTCATCTCATACATTGAACCAAAGACTATAGAAGAAGCATTAAAGGATCAAGATTGGATCTCTACAATGCAAGAAGAGTTGGATCAATTTGAGAGAAACAAAGTCTGGAAATTGGTTCCATTTGTTAACGGAATATCTGTAATCGGAACCAAGTGCGTTTTCATAAACAAAATGAATGAGTCTAGTGAAATAACCAGAAACAAGGCTAGGTTGGTTGCCAAGGGATACACCCAGACTGAAGGACTAGATTTTGATGAATCTTATGCACCAGTTGCAAGATTGGATGCAATTAGTCTCTTTCTAGCTTTTGCAGCTCATAATGACTTTACAGTTTATCAAATGGATGTCAAGAGTGCATTCCTAAATGGTGAACTTGCTGAAGAAGTCTATGTTGAGCAACCACCAGGTTTTGAAGTTTCCTCAGAAAGTAGGATGGTCTATAAACTTCAGAAAGCTCTGTATGGGCTGAAACAAGCTCCAAGAGCATGGTATGATACATTGACCAGATACCTACTAGACAGTGGTTTCAAGAAAGGAGATGTTGATAAAACACTCTTCACACTGAACCAACTACTTTTAGTTCAAGTATATGTTGATGACATTATATTTGGATCTAAAGAAAAGCAACTTTGTGAAGACTTTGCAGAACTCATGAAATGTAAATTTGAGATGAGCATGATGGGAGAATTGAATTACTTTCTAGGGCTGCAAGTCAAGCAACTCAATGATGGAATATTCTTTAGTCAAACAAAGTATGCAAAGGATATGCTCAACAAGTTTAATCTAAAGCATTCTGAAAAGAATGCTAAGATACCAATGAGCATTGGAACCAAATTAACCTATACTGAATCTGACAAGAGTGTTGAAGAACACAAGTATAGGAAATTAATTGGATCTCTACTATACCTCACTGCAAGTAGACCTGATATTCAATATGCAGTTGGAGTGTGTGCTAGATTTCAGACAAATCCAACGCAATCACACTACAACATTGCTATGAAAATATTGAGATATGTAAAAGGTACTATAGAAGTTGGATTGTGATATCCAAAAGAAAGTGGATTGAGTTTGGTTGGCTACTCAGATGCCGACTATGCTGGATCACTGCTTGATAGAAAAAGCACATCAGGAACATGTCACTTTCTTGGTGCTAGATTGATATCATGGTTTAGAAAGAAATAAAATTCAATTGCCACATCTACCACAGAGGCTGAATATATTGCTGCAGGGGTGTTAGACACCACTTCATCAGAGACCATGTTGAAAAAGCACATGGGTGTTAGACACCACTTCATCACAAGTGCTATTGCCATAACTCAAAATCCTAAGTATCACGCTCGAACAAAGCACATGGGTGTTAGACACCACTTCATCAGAGACCATGTTGAAAAAGGCAATATAGAGATACTCAATATTGGCACTGAAGACCAACTTGCATATATCTTCACTAAGCCACTACAAGAAAGTAGATTCTAAGCCTTAAGACACAGCCTTCAGAACTGAAAAAGTTCAGATATCTGAAGAAGATATTAGAGGAGAAAGAAGAGGAATCTAGAATGGGTATCCAGAGAAGAGGAATCTAGAACGAGTATCCAGAAACCAAAGGCTAAAGGGTAAAAAGGCTATTTGAAGATTTCTGAGACGGGTATTCAGATATCTAGTTCACTCAGTGAGAGGGAACACAAAAGAGAATAGTACAACTGTCTACAGTCAACTACTATTTTGAAATTTGTATTATTTCTATCTTTGTGTAAAACTTGGACAGATATTGAGTATAAGATAGAATCAGATACAACAGTGTTCTCATTCACAGAGAAACATGATTCAGATAGCTAATAGCCAAAATTCATTAAATGGGCACAATTACATTTGTTGATTGTGATCATTGCTGAAGAAGCAATGGTGACCCTTGATGAAATGGGCGATTGATCTTTACGGTAGAGATTAACTCTCGGTAAATAGTGGACTGTTGAAATTCTGACATGGCCCACTATGCATTTATTGCCGAACAAGCTTTTTCCCACGCCTGCCTGCAATTCACTGATACGTATATACAAAACCAATTTGTATGTATATGTTTATCTGAATTACATTGCTATATATATAGGATTTTGGCAAAAGAAATTACTTTCGCCTAATCCCACATACAGACTTGCACAAGAATAGCAAAAAAAAAACCATTCTTCAACCACTGCAAATTTCTGTTAGTTTTTCTGCAAAGAATCACTAACCCAAATCTCTTTCATACCTTCAAAACACTTGCACTATATAAAGAGATGGCTCCTAAGCGTTCGTCTACACAGAAACCCCAATCTTCTACCACTGGTACTTCTGAAAAGCAAGAACCAGAGTTGGTTATAGTGAACAATCGATTGGTAGGAGACTTTAATCCCGATCATTGGACTTCAAATCACACGATGATTTGGGGTGGTGCCATGATTGAGGAGTACCTCACGGCTGCTGTTGAAAACCAAGCCAATAGGAAATTGATTGTTGACATGCTTCAAAAGGCACAAATCAAGGGTTTTCTAACTGCTCTTCCTAGTGGAATTTCTTCACTAGATGTGTTAGAATTCTACAATAACTCCAGGATTATATCCTGTATTTCTGAAGGCACTGCAATAGTGTCTATAAAAACTTCAGTCCAAGGAAAGGAAATCCTTTTGGACTTAACAACTATCTGCAAGTTGTTTGACCATCAAAATCTTGGAAATGATTTTGAAATAGACACCAAGGATGATGATCTCCTTGAAGGTGTAAAACAATTGTACAGTGATGTGTGTGATCTTGAAAAATCAGATACACCCACTGATTTCAAACTTGCTGACATTAGAACCAGACATCTGCTGGCTCACTGGAATGTGTTGGCATGCATTCTTCACAGTTGCTTTGATGGTCTACAAGGAGGTGCTGACCAGATAAGCCAAGAACGCTGGATGATGATGTTCTTGTTACAACAACAAGACAAAAGGCTGGAAAACCCTTTCAATTGGGGAAAGTACGCCTTTATGATTTGTGAAGAAGATTCAAGGCTTTGAGCCTAAAATCGCTAAGGGACTTGCTGAGCCAAAGGTCACAGTAAGCTATGGTCTAAAGATATGTTACTTGCTGGAAAAGCTTGCCATTGAGCTCAGAGAGAAGGCTGACATAGCCAACAGTAACCTACTCTACAAATATGAGTATACAAACATGATGAAAAAGGTTACTGGATCTTAGAAAGGTTCCAAGAAGCGAAATACTGAAGAGGTATCTGAGGGAAAGATTGCAACCAAGAATCCCAGAATTTCACGAAAGAAGTCTGCTGGCAAATCAGAAGGCACATCCATTGAGATTGTCAATTCCCAGATACCTACAGTTGTTGCTGATGAACTCATAAATGCAAATGAAATCATCAATGCTGCAAAAGAGGTATCGACTACTGGACAAGTAAACTCAGCAAGAGAAAGTGCTTTCAGAAATGTCAAGACTATTACAGAAGCCTTGCTGATGAACTCATAAATGCTGCTAAAGAAAGTAGTGATAGATACCAAGCCCTATCTGCAGAAATCGCAGGAATTATGGACCAATCAGTTCCTAATGCTGATGAGAGCTCTGACGTTGAAGATGATGAATTAGTCATCTCTCAAGTCCTAGAAAAATAAAAAAGGGCTAAGATTACTGAAAAAGTAACTGGTGTAGAGGTATCTAAAGAAGACTTACACCAAAGGTTGCTGAACAAGCACCTGTTTCAAAGGTTGCTGAAGAAGCAACTGTGTCCAAGGTCACTGGACAAATTACACCATCAGAGCAAGAAAGACTGAAAGATATTGAAGATGCTCTGATGAGTGATAGCTTGGTGTTGGAGGATGCTACCATTGCTTCAACACTCAACAGTTTGTCTCAAGCACAACAACCACAACAGCCTGATGTGAATACTGCTGAAATGGTACTTGAGTTACAGATACCAGCATCTTTCATTGCTGAAGAAAATCCTGCAAAAGTGCAGGTTCCCCAACTCAATGAGAGGGATCAAACTGAGATATCTACTCAGAATGATCAACCAGGGGAGGCAACTGAGTTGCATACTCAGGAAAGGTCTGAAGTACCTGAAACTTCAAACAAAGAAGCTGAAATGGAACCACAAGACCAAAACATAGAAGGGTCACAAGTTCCAGAGACCAATCAGCCTGACACTGCTCAGGTAGCTGAATGGTTTAACTCTCTACTTGTGATAATTTGTGTTTATTAATCTTGATAGTTACTAAAATTTCATTGTTACATGCTGAATTAGAAACACAAGAACAAGAGGAAGCTGGAAAGCTTGCCTCAGAGACTGAGAAGGAGGCTTGAACAACCTCACATCTTAAGGAATCTGAGCCTGTGCTACAGGTGATAGAGAATTTCTTAAGATATTACTTTTCAGATATATGTTAATACACTTAACTAATTAAGTGGATGTTTCTAATAGGCTCCAACTGAGAAAGAAGAAGATAAGGCAGAAATGCCAGAAAAGGACCCCGAGACCGTCAAGGTTTCTGAAGAAAATGTCATTGAGCCTTTTAGTGAGAAGGTATATAAAAATTAGTGATAAACATTCTTCATCATGGGTTAAATTCTTCTCTAATTACTCAATACTTTCTACTTACAGGGTCATTTAGAAGTAGAAGTGCAAGGTGAAAGAGTTGCGACTTCCCCTGCACCCATGGAAATTGATGAAGCCCCCAAGGCAACATCACCAGAAAGAACACCAGAAACTGAGAAAGTTTCTGAGAAAAATGATTATGAGCCTCCTGTAGAGGAAGTAAGTGAAACACTCAGAAATCATTGAAGCTTCATTGCATAAATTCTTTCATGATAATTTCCTAAGTATTGTGGTAATTTTAATTCTCAGGTTCAAGTAGAAAGAAAGGTTGATGAGGACCAGACTCCCAAGTCTCCACCTCACAACAAGATATCTGAGGCACCCCCTACCTCAGTAGTACAATCTGAACCTGATGTAATCATTCAGGTAACTCAGAAACCTAACTACACAAATACTCAGATATCTACACTAGTTTTGAATCTAACTCAAAACTCTTTCTTTCAGGCTCAAACAAGTGTGCCAAAGTTTTCTGCATTCTCAATAGAAGACCTGCTTACATTCTTTAAGAACCAGACACTCAAGAAACATCTCAAGTGTTTCAGAAAGTGGCACAAGCTTAGAAGCTTAGATCTGACTGAATTAACAAAGGTGACTGATCACCAATTGAGAAGAGTCAGAGCTTTTGACTTGGAGAATTATGTCCATGCTATGTTCCCAACAGAGCAGTACTCTTTTGCTACTCTGATGCATAAGGACTTTATCAAAGAAGCTGCACACAAGCTAATAGAAGCTTTTGAGAAGGCTGATGGTCAGACCAGAATGCAGATGACATTCAAGCCTACTTTGCCACAGACCTTACAATGCATACCCTCTGAACAAGAGGAGGTAAATGGGCAAATGATCACTATTCCAGAAGTGATCAATCTGGTCTCTGAAGATGAGGAAGAGAAGGAAACTGATGAAAACAATTATGAAGATCCTCCTTCTGACCATCACAAGAATGAAAAATAAGAAGGATGATGATGATACCCCTGCACCAGGGACATGAGGGATTACACAGAGGAAGAATGCCTCAGCTGCTGACAAGCACACTGAGAGGACAACACAACAATCCCCTCCTCCATCTCCTCAGAAATCTACACATCCAACTACCCAACAAAAGGACACTACTGAACAAATAGTTGAGCACTCTGAGGAAACAACTCAGAAGATATTGAATACACAAACCAGAGCTGCTCAACTCAAACAAATGTTGGAAGAAGAACAACAGCTCCATCTTCAACTGGAAGAAGAGCTAGCCATATCCAGAGATAAGCTGAATCAACTTCAAGATCAATACTTACAAGAAATGGTAGCTTACTTTGAGGTCAAAGAGCTCCAGGATGCTGTAAATGCTATTACTAAGGAACTCGATACTGAAGAAGTATCTGAAGCAAAGCATGATGCTCAGGCTGCATCACCATCAAAAGATATACCATCCTCCTCACTGAAAGGAAAAAAGCCCATCTTTGAGATGGTTGCTGAACTAGACAACATTGATGAAAACGTCCAAGAGGATGAAGATCACTGGGCTGATGACTCAGATGATGAAGAAGACAAGACATTGGCAGAACACCGCAATGAACACTTAGCGGTTTCTCATCTGAAAAGGAAGCTAATTGCTCCAGAAGTTTTCAACAAACTACCAATTATCCACTCCCAATAATACATGAATAGATACCAAGTTTTGGCACATCTTAAAAAGGAGTTGTCTTCACAGAACAAAGATGTAATTGCCTTCGTCCCCTCAGATATGAAGAAATTCACTGAGCTCATCACTCAGAGAACAACCATTATGGTCATTGCTCAGAAGGATCTGGGAATGATAAGGGACGATGATGTGTCATTAGCTGAAAAAGCTTTTCATGAGGCAAGTTACACTGCTGGAAAAGCAGATGCCATACTAGGCCCATTGGCAGAGCTCACTGATAAGGAGAATGGACTTATCAAACAAAATTAGGAGCTCAAAGCTGAATTTTAGAAGTTGGTCACTGCCTATAACTGCTTACAAGGATATTTTGAGTCTC
This sequence comes from Plantago major, assembly GCA_026545765.1. Taxonomy (NCBI): domain Eukaryota; kingdom Viridiplantae; phylum Streptophyta; class Magnoliopsida; order Lamiales; family Plantaginaceae; genus Plantago; species Plantago major. Next base: position 199,523 of record JAIFAC010000045.1, read on the forward strand.
TCTCAGAATCCTTTATAAGACTTAGTCAGCCAACAATGACTAAGGGGGAAGGATTGTACGAATCTGGACCTCAAAGTCAGAGGGAATGGGAATAAGGAGAAGAACATAAGAAGAAATCTGGAGCTGGTGCTGCTCAGAAAGGAAGAAGAAACAAGAAAACTTCCCAGCCACCACTCAGAATCAATGAGCCCTCCTCAAGTCAAGCTGCTTTGCAAATAGTAGCTACTTCCCAGAAACCAACTGAAGGAACTTCAATGATGAAAGTGCAGTATGCACTTGTGTTTTGATAATCTTATCTTTCATTAATGAGTTCCAAGTTTGTGTTTGTTGTTGTTGTTTGTGAAGCTGCAGGACTACCAATGTTGTATAACATTGTGACAGGATAGAATTCAATGCTGGCATAACATTGAAGATATAACATTGCAGTCAACATCAAGAACAAAGCACATTGGATAGGAAACTTGGACTGGAAGTATTTACAAATCGAACAAGAGACGATTTAAGGAAAAAGAACAACTTATGGTGAAAGCAAGAAGGAATATATTTTATGAAGAATCAAAATATGGAAAATTCCTTCTATGCGTATATTGAAGAAAACAAGAAAAAGGAAATTGCCTTTGCTGAGATCCTATTGCCTTTCGACTTGGATGGAAGCGGTCGATATCTCAAGTATATATACAAGGATTCAGCCGAGCAATCATGATGCCTTTCTTGGTGGTCTATCAAGATTTTATTAAAGAGTTTAGGCATCTTGTTTTCTGCTAGCTTTAGAGTTTGTTTAAGAGTATTCATTGTTGGAATAACTCTTTCAAACATCGACCTAGAATAGCTTTTACTGTTAGTTCTTCTAGGGCTAGTTTTGGTTGTTTAATCAATCATCTGTGATTGTATTAAACCTAGTTGATTAGATCTACTTTTCCTGTCAGTAGATATTTTGGCTAAAGGCGTGGCCAACATAATTATATATGTTGGCTTGGTAATAGAAGTTTCATTCATATTCATCCGCTGCCTTTTGTTTAATGTGTTGAAGACATTGTTGAACAACATTGTTGGCAACATTGTCTATTGATCTTGTTCCAAGTACCAATCCGGGATCCTACGTTCTAACAAGTGGCATCAGAGCCAACCACCTAACTACTGGTGTCTGGATTTGGTACTACTGCAATGGATGCAAACTACAACAGACCTCCTGTGCTTGATGGGTCCAACTACCATTACTGGAAAATCCGGATGAGGACATACATCAAGTCCCTTGATGGCCGTGCTTGGAGATCCATTCTGGAAGGATACACCTGGCTAACTGAAGGACCTGATGCTGATGGTGACATTGTCCCCATTCCTAAAGAACGCTTCACTGCAGGTGACATACATCTTAGCTCTTACAATGAAAAGGCCTTAAATGCTATTTTTGGTCATGTAGATGCTCATATGTTTAAAATTATTCAAAACTGCACTACTGCAAAACAAGCTTGGGATTTGCTTCAGAGTCATTGTGAAGTGGATGCTAGTGTCAAACAATTTAAACTTAGAATGCTTTGGTCTCAATTTGAAAATCTAAGAATGACGGAGGAAGAAACAATTGACTCTTATTTTGAAAAACTTTTAACTCTCTCCAATGAAGTCCAAAGACTGGAAGAAGCTATCTCTAATTGGCAACTTGTTTCCAATGCTGTTCGATCTCTTTCCTCAAGATTTAATACCAAAGTCACTATTTTGGAAGACACTCATAACTTGGCAACTATGGATTTTCAGACCTTGTTGAACAATTTAAAAAAATTTGAACTAAATGAAAATGAGAGACAAGGTATGAAAACCCATAGTATCTCCCTTCACTCTAAGTCTAAAGCTAAATCTTCAGAGCCTGATAGTAGTAGTGATGAGTCTGACAATATGACTGAGGAAGCTTACAACAATCTTGTGAGGAAGTTCAACAAACTTAGATTCAGAAAAAACTCTGGTCAAGGATCCTCGAGTGGAACCAAAAATTTCAAAAAGAAAACCAATACTTTCAAAACTGGTTCTGCTTCCAAGACTAGCTCTGAATCTGATTTTGATCGCACTCCTCTTAGTAAGATTAGATGTTTTGAATGCCAAGGGTGGGGTCATTATCAAAATGAATGTGCTAACAATCTCAGAAAAGAGAAAAAGAATCTTCTTGCTTGTCTCAGTGATGTTTCAGATGAAGAACATGAAGATGAAGAAAAAGAAGATGATTCAACTACCAATGCCAGAGCTCTCTGTTCATCCACTTACAATGTCGATGACCAAAGTTGGGACAACATCGGCAATTCAACATCAGGAGTAGAAATCTTCTTTGACTATGTTGACTCTGAGAACTGTGAAATTTTGACACTAACCAACCCTGAGAAATCAGGAATCTCTGATGTTTTGTGTCTACATGGTTCTGTGAATTTTGATACAGATAGTCCTTCAGAAGAGGAAGCCAGTGCGGAACAAATGGTGGAGGATCTGCAACAAATGTATGAGAAACTCTTCAGTGAATGGAAGACACTCAAAAAACTCCTCAAGAAAACTGAGAAGGAGAATTACAATCTGAAAGACACCATTGTCAAACTGGAAGCTGAACTGACAAAGAAGGACGCTGAACTGTTCAAGGTAACCACTGAACTATCTAATGAAAAGAAGGTAATTGCAAAGTGGAACTCCTCTACTTCTAGACTTAATGATATGCTTGATATGGATAATGATGGGACTACTGGTCTAGGGTACACTGGTAGTTATGATGCTTCTTTTGATAAGAAACTTGGGTGCAACATGAACTGCACTGTTAACCCTGAAACCCCAGATGTTGTCAAACCTCCATCTGAGCTCATAAAAGGTCCTGTGTTTGTCAAAGAAAAAGAAATTTTTGTGTGCACTTACTGTCACAAACTTGGTCACAAAAAACCTTACTGTTTCAAGTACCAAAAGGATTTAAAAAGGGAACATGCTGATTACTCCAACCTCAGTGACCCCTCCAAGAATCCCTTCTTTCTTGCCTCGAGCAAACAAAACAGTGATTCCGATGTTAGCTGCGATGTTGTGACAACATCCACTTCAACAGAGACTGAAAGATGTAATCCTAAGTCTCCGAAGACTATCCCTGCTTCTCCTACACGAGGTAAATCTCCAGTCAATCATGATGTTGTGTCAACATCCAAGTCAACAGAGACCAATGGAAATAACCCTAAACTTTTCAAGTCTACACCTGGTTCTCCTAAATGAGGTAAACCTCTAGGACAGATAAGAAAACAGAAGAATGATTTGAACCAGATTTGGGTAGCTAAAGAAAAACATACTTGGAATGTTGCTTTTTCTGTTGCTACTTCTCCTAACAATGCAGGAAAATGGTACTTCTACAGTGGTTGCTCTAGGCACATGACTGGTAACCCTTCAAACTTGTCAAATTTTGTCTCTCAAAAGACAGGTACAGTGACATATGGAGGAGGATACCAAAGCAAAATCCTTGGAAAGGGAACACTGTGCCTTGAAGGATATCCTAAACATTCAAATGTTCTTCTTGTTGAGGGTTTAACGGCTAATCTTGTCAGTATAAGCCACCTGTGTGATGATGATCTGAAAGTCAAATTTGATAAACATTCTTGCAAAGTTTATACTTGTGTGGACAAATTAACTGTGATGACAGGTGTTAGATCTCGGGACAACTGCTATGTGATGGTAGTTCCTCTCAAGTGCAATGTTGCTCAACATGATGATGCAACATTGTGGCACAAGAAATTAGGACATGTCAATTACAAGAATCTGGAGAAGATCATCAAACACAATGTGGTGACAGGTGTGCCGAAGCTTACCAATGCAGGAAAGCATGTGTGTGGTGACTATCCTCTGGGAAAACAAACCAAGGCAGTACACCAGCCACTCCAGGTTGAAGGACAAAAACGAGGTACTTTTAACTGCTTTGAACTCTTGCATATGGATCTCATGGGTCCTGTAGAAGCTAAAAGTTTGGGAGGAGCCTGGTATATCTATGTTATAGTTGATGATTTCTCTAGATATACTTGGGTCAATTTTTTGAAAGAAAATCAAACTTTTGAATCCTTCAAAACGGCATGTAAAATGTTGTAATCAGTACTCTACTATGGTCCAAAGAATTCGATCTGACCATGGTAAAGAATTTGAGAATCAATTTTTTGATAAGTACTGTGAAAAAGAAAGGGATCATGCATGAATACTCAGCTCCTAAGACACCGCAACAAAATGGTGTTGCTAAAAGGAAAAATAGGACTCTTCAAGAAATGGCCAGAGTGATGTTGAGCTCAATGAACCTGTCAAAAAGGTTGTGGGCTGATGCTATAAACACTGCTTGTCACATAATCAACCGTGTCTATCTTCGTCCAGGTACTCTGACCACTCCCTATGTGATTTTGAAAGGTAGAAAACCCAATCTTAAGTACTTTCATGTCTTTGGATGTGTGTGTTACATACACAATGATAGGGAACATCTAGGGAAGTTTGATGCTAAAAGTGACAAAGGAATCTTTGTAGGGTACTCACAAAATAGTCATGCGTATAGAATATACAATCCTAGATTGCAAACTATACAAGAATCTGTGAATGTTTCATTTGATGACTCTGAGCCCTATGCCCAGAAGAAGATCTCTGCAGGTGCTGAACAAGTTATTGACACAACCCCTGACTCTTCTACACATGGGAACGTTCCAGACATTATGACTCCTGCTGCTGATGAAAGTGAAAGAACCCATGATGAGGGCCATGTTGTGTCAACATCCCCCCTGTGCAATGTTGACTCAACATCCAGTTCAACATCCCAGATTTCCACTCCTGATGATGAAGAAAGAGCTGATCCCCACAGTGAGACTGCGGTTGAATCTGATAATGCCTCTGGCATTAATGCTGTACCTATGCCGCAAGGTTCTCCTCATCCTGACACATAAAAGGATACTCCTCCCAGAATTCGCAAAGATCATCCCAGTTCACACGGAATTGGAAATCCAGGAGGGAGAACATTGAGGGGAAACACCTGCAAAAACTACAAGGAGATACTCAGACTTTCTGAAATCTGTCACTCTGTAAGTTCCTCGTGCTTTGTTTCTTTAATTGAACCTAAAAATGTGAAAGAAGCCCTTACTGATGAGTTTTGGATAGAAGCAATGCAAAATGAACTTCATCAATTCCAAACAAATAAAGTCTAGACTCTTGTTCCTCGCCCCCATAACACAAATGTCTTAGGAACCAAGTGGATTTTCAAAAATAAGAGTGATGAGAAAGGGGTAGTTGTAAAGAACAAAGCCAGATTAGTTGCTCAAGGTTACACTCAAGTAGGAGGCATTGATTTTGATGAAACCTTCGCTCCTGTTGCTAGACTAGAATCCATTCGCTTGCTCTTAGCCATAGCATGTTGTCTTAAAATAAAACTTAAACAAATGGATGTTAAAGGAGCTTTCTTGAATGGCTACATTGACAAAGAAGTGTATGTTGAACAACCTGGAGGGTTTGAAGATCCTCTTTACCCTGACCATGTTTTTAAACTAAGAAAAGCATTGTATGGTTTGAAACAAGCCCCTCGTGCTTGGTATGCTAGACTGACTGAATTCTCAGTTGGATTAGGGTTTAAGAGGGGTGAGGGAGATCAAACTCTGTTTATCCTTAGGAAAGGAAAGGACATTTGCATTGCTCAAATCTATGTTGATGATATTGTCTTCGGTGCCACTAACCCCTCTTTGCTAGAAACTTTTGTTCAAGCCATGACAGGAACCTTTGAGATGAGTATGATTGGTGAACTCAGTTTCTTCTTGGGGCTTCAGATACAACAGAAACAGGATGGCCTCTTTATCTCTCAAGAGAAATATGCCAAGAATCTGATCAAAAAATTTGGTCTGAAAAATGCCAAACCTTGCAGCACTCCCATGGCTACTGCTCTGAAACTCAGAAAAACTGATGTTGGGGACGATGTTGACCCAACATTGTATAGATCAATGATTGGAAGTCTCCTGTATCTCTCAGCCACCAGACCGGACATCATGTTCTCTGTTTTTGTGTATGTGCCAGGTATCAATCCAAACCCAAAACACCTCACTTAACTACTGTCAAAAGAATCATTAGATATATATCAGGAACTGTTAATCTTTGATTATGGTATGCAAGTGATCCAAACACTAATCTGTTGGGATTTAGTGATTCTGATTGGGCTGGTGACTTAGATGATCGAAAATCAACTAGTGGAGGTTGTTTTTATCTTGGACCAAATCTTGTGTCATGGTATAGTAAGAAACAAAATTTTGTGTCTCTCTAAACTGCTGAATCTGAATATGTAGCTACGGGGAGTTGTGTGTCTCAACTAATTTGGTTGAACAATATGTTGCATGAATATGGGTTCCAAAGTGACACTCTTTTGATGTTTTGTGATAACTTAAGTGCCATACACATTTCCAAGAATCATGTTCAACACTCACACACCAAGCATATAGACATTCGACATCATTTTCTTAGAGACTTGGTCACCAAACAAATTACTGACATACAACACATTGATACCACAAATCAGTTAGCTGACATCTTCACAAAGCCTCTTGATAAGGAGAGATTCTTCAGTTTGAGAAGGTATCTTGGTCTATGCACTATTTGATGTGATTTGTTGCAAGCAATGTTGACATAACATCACGGTCAACATTGACTTCTGTGTGTATCTAGTGATGTCCTTTTGCTGATTTGTTTTTTCTTTTTTCATTATGTTTCTGTGCTCCTGTGCTTCTGTACTGGTCTATGGCTGTTTCTGTTTTGTAGCTTACAGTGGTGATGCTTAGGGTTTGAAAGGCTATTTGAAACCAAGGTTGAAAGGGATCGAGTCTCCTGTGTGTTTGCTTTATGTAAAACCCTCTTTTGCTGTTTTTTGGATATTTTTACTCGTACCGTGACTCGCATTTGATGTTGCCTCCTGTCCACTATGCTTAATAAATCAAATGAATTATGATAAAAAGGGCTCGAAGTGTTTCCGTCGAGGATCATGTTGGGCAGGTTTCAAATACTATCCAGATATCGACGTGGCCAATGTGTCATATGTCATGAGGGTTGATGGCCTTTACTGGAAACCGACACGCACAAAAGTGCCGATTCTCGTAATGCTGCTGGTTCACTTTCTGAGTACCAAATTACCCAATGTGGTCAAATGAGTGATTTTATGCCATGAGACGTGTGTTTGCCTAACTCCGCATAGGCTTCGGCTTTGGAGCGGATTCATACGTGTTCCAATTATTTGACATGGTTCACGATCTCATGGTCACCCCCACTCAAACTTATGCTAATTGTTCTTTTTCTTTTTTTGAGGCATTGTTGAGTGTGTTTCTTTGGTATTCCCTTCTCATCTTTACTGCAGATCGCTGGTGTTAATCGAATCTGCACATCTTGAGACTTGGTTTCCTGGCTGACTTATATTAAGAGTGGTCTGATTTCCCGATGTTGTCATCAATATTGAGTCAACATTCAGTACAACATTGACTGTGCTTGAAGTACTTTTTGCTCTTTTGCTGTGGTTTTTTTTTTTTTTTTTTTTTTTTTTTGTGCTCTCTATGTGTTTTTGGGTTGGGTTTGAGGGGGAGTACTTGTCTCTTTCATCCGTCATTTTTTGGGAATCTGTTAGGTTTCTTACTCATACTTGATCTTGATTTGTTTCCCGTACCTCCCTAAGTTGAGTCTTGAGAATCTTCTTCATGATTGACCTAATTGATACGGTTTTCATTTGCTTTCCTTAATCTCGTATTAACAGTTATGTACAGATCTTGGTTTGTGCTTTGATATATATGTTTATGATCTATGAAGAAAACCAAACCAAAAACACAATCCTCCAACCATATTACTCCCTCTCATTAGCCCACTTCTCCACCACTCATTAAAACTGCCGCCCACCTAAACCACAATCATTACATCCAAAAACCAAAAAGTAGTTTTTTATTACTACTCCCAAGCCTTGGTTAAAACAAAAACTCTTCACCTTCCACACACAATTCACCTGTCACTCTCAAACAATTCCTCTCCCGCTCATCCTCCTTCATCTCTGCACTCACTAATCTGGACAATGTCTTCTCCAACAAAACCCGTCTTGCCCGAATTTTATTTGCAAACACCTGAGGGGGAGCAAGCATACCCTCTCCCCATCCGTGCAGAACCGGCCAATTTTGTGATTCCAGCCTCTGAACTAAGTGAGGGATCGGAAGAGGATGTTGTAAAATTCCCATCTCCAGTACCAAAACCACCATATCCATCTCCAACATCACCTACTCAACCTAAGAAACCCTTGTAGAGGTATCTATGGATGAGATTGCTAAAGAGCTGACTGCAAGAAAACTACAATCTTGTCCTAGTGGGACTTTGGACTTGAAATATTGTTGTTCTCTAGTCTCTGTTCTTGCCAGGATTTGCTTGTACAACTCATTGCCATCTTCCAACAACAACAAGCTCAGTCAAGAGGCAGCCATGTTGCTCTACAGGATCAAAATGGGCTACAATGTAAATCTGGGAGAAAGAATTCTCAAGCACCTGGAGAATTCCAAGAATAGAGGAATCAGAGGACATTTGATTCTTCCATCAACCATCTTTGCAGTTCATCAGTTGCAGGGTATTGAGGTCAAAGCCAATGATGTCTATCATTCCAGCTTCAAATCCATCATAGTCACCAAGCAACTGCTGGAAACACATGACAGGATCTATGATCTTCCATGGGTGGATCCTGAAGTTCCTGTGGACATGGATGTGGAGGAGAATATTCCTCTTCCTAGTAATAATCTTGATGCACCGAAAGTTCTGTCGCTTTAACGCTCCAATGTTGGCCTACATGTTGGCTCAACATTGATCCCTAGCATTGAAACTCTTTCTGCAGGTACCCTAACTGATCAGGACAAGCTGATTCTGGATCAAATCAAAGGACTTGATGAGCAGATTTCCAACAATCTGAAGTTCAGAAGCACTTTAGTGTCTTTTCTTTCCTCACAAAAAGGGGGAGAATAGATACTTGAAATTTTTAAAATTTTTTTTAGTACTAAACAATTTCTATTCATTTTGGGTCTGTAATATTTTAAATACTCTAGAACATATCTTAGCTGTCTGATTAAGGGGGAGATTATCTTAGATGTCTGATTAAGGGGGAGATTAGCTCCTAAGCTGTTCTTAGTAATGTTTCTACTAACCTCTTGTTTTGTTTTCTGATGAAAGACTAAGATTAAGGAGGAGATTGAGAGTGCAGTATGCACTTGTGTTTTGATAATCTTATCTTTCATTAATCAGTTCCAAGTTTGTGTTTGTTGTTGTTGTTTATGAAGCTGCAGGACTACCAATGTTGTATAACATTGTGACAGGATAGAATTCAATGCTGGCATAACATTGAAGATATAACATTGTAGTCAACATCAAGACCAAAGCACATTGGACTGGAAGTATTTACAAATCGAACAAGAGACGATTAAAGGAAAAAGAACAACTTATGGTGAAAGCAAGAAGGAATATATTTTATGAAGAATCAAAATATGGAAAATTCCTTCTATGCGTATATTGAAGAAAACAAGAAAAAGGAAATTGCCTTTGCTGAGATCCTATTGCCTTTCGACTTGGATGGAAGCGGTCGATATCTCAAGTATATATACAAGGATTCAGCCGAGCAATCATGATGCCTTTCTTTGTGGTCTATCATGATTTTATTAAAGAGTTTAGGCTTCTTGTTTTCTGCTAGCTTTAGAGTTTGTTTAAGAGTATTCATTGTTGGAATAACTCTTTCAAACATCGACCTAGAATAGCTTTTACTGTTAGTTCTTCTAGGGCTAGTTTTGGTTGTTTAATCAATCATTTGTGATTGTATTAAACCTAGTTGATTAGATCTACTTTTCCTGTCAGTAGATATTTTGCCTAAAGGCGTGGCCAACATAATTATATATGTTGGCTTGGTAATAGAAGTTTCATTCATATTCATCCGCTGCCTTTTATTTATTGTGTTGAAGACATTGTTGAACAACATTGTTGGAAACATTGCCTATTGATCTTGTTCCAAGTACCAATCCGGGATCCTACATTCTAACAAATGATAACAAGGGCCAAAGCACAGAAACCTCCAAGGAGTAACAAGGCTCTAAGGAGAAGACAGGTAAGAGGGATTGATGAATCTTCTGAAGAATAAGAAGAAGAAGGCCAAATCAAATCCCTGGGCAATGAAGAAGGCTGCAAAGATCTCACAAGAATTTATCTGGATGATGATGAAGAGACTGATGAAGATGAAGCTCCTCTACACAGAAAAAGAAAAATTCATAGCCTAACTAAGCCCATAGCTGCAAAGCCTTTGGCAGCTATAACACCCTCTGGAAATACCAAGTCTATCCAGGTGGTTCTTCAAGCATTACCCCAAAGGAGAATTCAAGACAAAGGAGGAACAAACTGAGAGCTGAACAAAGACAACTTCAACTACCACTCAGGCCTGAAGAAGCCAAGATTGAGTATGTGAAGACCAACAGTGACTCCTCTGTCTACAGGTGCATTAATCAGAAGAATGGCTACTGGACTTTTGAACTTAAGCATTTATTGGAAAACTCCAAATTTCCAGAACCAATCCATAAACAGCTCATGGCATGGAGAAAAGACAAGCCAATCTTGATCAACACCAATCACATCAAAGCCTGGTTGGATTTTGAAGTAATCAAGAGAATAGAAGCCTTGAAAAAGGACCTCTCTGATGAATGTCCTTTTGGAAAGCCAGATGATGTACACATAATTCTCAACATCACTGGAACAGGCACAAGAGCAAGACTTGTTGTGGAACCCTATGAGTCCTTCTACTTGACTGAAGATCAATACAAAGTCTTCCGCTCTCAGAAATTAAGTATCAGATATCTTCACAGATATCTGAGAAACTGTGTTTATCGACAAAAGATTTAAAAGACTATTCACCCCCCCCCCCTCTAGTCTTTTACTTTGTCGTAATCTGGACCAACGCTCTGGTTGAACTGGTTCCCCTAACCTTTGTTGTATTGGACGATGTTCATTCCTTGATTGTGCGGGTTTAGCTTGTCTTGAGATTGCCAACGGAGAAGTGGGTTGAGGAGGCTGGAGGTTGTTCGATCCGAAGCAACCTTGAATAGTGGTGAGTAAGAGGCCAAACTGGTTCTCGCTCATCCCAAATTCACTTGGGCGAATGACCTGCCCGTTTGGAAGAGTGAAGTTTCTCCCTGGAGGAGGACCATGTGTTCCTGACGAAGGAACATGTCCTTCAACTCCGGGTACTTGAGTCCTTATTGGAGGATGAACGGCTCTTTCCTCCTCCGACGAGTGGCTAGAAGTGCGGCCGTCACTTGGATAGTCCATTGTGTTTCTTGAAGTGGCTCTCGCCACTCTCCCTCTCCGAGTGGTAGGCCTGCCTCTTTGCCTTGGGGCGTGCGTCCCAACTGTAGTAGTGTTGGTTCTTACGGACCTCCATGGTCTTGCCATTTACAGAAGAGAACGGAACTTTTTGTAATGATTCCCACAGACGACGCCAAAATGTCGAGGGCAAAGTCCCCCGAACACTTAAATGAATTTCCCTTGCTCTCCTTCACCCTAAGTACCTAGACCACTGATGTGCTCAAATTAATACTTAAAAACAAGTAGCAGGCAGTTGTTGTAGAATAAACAAAGCTAACCACAGAGTCGTTCCCTAAGGAAACAATTAATCTACCAAGCAATTGAAAGCAAATAATCACTTGCGTAAACTGTTTGAATTATTTGAGTTGTGAACTACTAATAACTAGAAAATAGAAAAGCAGATAACTGTTTCAAATATGAGAGGGAAGAGAACACAGTAGGTAGATCGAGTGATGCCAATTCGCTCTAGGGAAATCGTTCATACTTGTCACACGGTTGGTGTACTTAAAACATTCAATCCAATTCAACCAAACGTTATTTCAAAATCTTTGAACTAGAGTAATCGTGGGTCATCAATCCACGATCCTTAACTGAAAACAATTTTGAGAATCTTTGAACTAGCTTTTTGGATTGAATGGTTTTTACGAAGATATTTGAACTAGACGAACCTATATGAATGATCCTAACCCTAGAAGCGAATACACAATCACCGTCACATCACTACTGTGTTCGGATTTGTTTGACTAGTCATGATAGATTGAAAGATAAAAGACTTCAAGATATTGCTCATGATAAACATAATGATAATCGCATGCAAGCTCATACAATTCGACAAACAAGAACAAGAACGAATTGAAAAGAGATAAACAACAGAGAATTACCATAGTGATCAGGAATTCGATATCGATAAATTAATCAAGGATAAAACCAAGCTCTAAAATATGTCTCAATGTCAAAGAATACGGAGCTTTTCTATGAACTAGGTTTTCCTCTAGGGCAAAGTGTTCTCTTTCCAATAGAATGAATGTCTAATATATAACGGCTGAAAAACTAAGTCTGGGTGAATTAGGAAGGAAATCGCACAAAAAACAGCAAAAGAAGAAACTGGTGTCGCCAGTTTGGTCCGCCAATCAAACAGTAAGTTACTGGCACATGCCAGTTTGATAACTGGCGTTGCCAGTTCTTCTGACGTCTGTATCTTTTTCTACATGAGGAATTTGACTATTCTTATGAAACTAACGTTGTAGACCTTTGAATTATCTTTCCATGGCCACCGAGATCAGGTCAATCTAACATCATATGAGAGAGTTATGGCCAAAATGGCTAGACTGCTCCGTAAAACATCACTTCTGCAAGCTTCGCTAAAACGGCTCTCAAGTCTTCGTCCGAACTCCGAATCCACTTCTGTTTTCGCCCAGCTACTCTACATTCAAAGATCTAGAACCAAAGTTTCCACTCCGATTTTCACCTTTAGGACACAAAAATCCTACAAAACACAAACAAAGCACCAAAGCTTAAAAACGCACAAAGACACTATAAAACCATAAACAAAGACAGCTAAAAAGGACCAAATGAGACTCTAAATTATCATCTCATCAAACTCCCCAAACCGAACCTTTGCTCTTCCTTGAGCAAACAAGCAACCTAAACAAGAACTAGACTCAAACCACGAAAACAGACAAGAGTCAAGGTCCCAAGTGACCGAATCTACCCTTGTAAACTATAAGTCCACGAGATGCAAAAATTTTGTCATCAAACCAACTTTGGCAAAATAGTGTACATAAAATCAAACACAATCGTTTCCCAGACAAACAACACTTAATTGTAGCTCGCTAGTCCCTCACAGGTGAATGCAGTGTATCTCTCACTCTCGAAGTATCCAAATGGGGTATAAGCTCAAAAATATACTGGGAAGGTGACTTGCGTCACAAAGTGCCTAAAATATCTTATGCTTTTGTACTCGTCTCATTAGATCGAAAGGGACTTAACAGGCGACTCAATTTTTCAGAAAACAAAAGCTGAAACTGCTCCCCCTATTCAATTCAAAACAACATCAGATCTCGTAATACTTCACTGAATTGAGTGTGTGGCCGCATTGGGCTCTTTTAATCTCAATTTTTTGCAGGTGTCTATTTTACCGAAAGTTCGCACTTTTGTGCGTGTCAGTTTGGTGTACGTGCCATCAACCCTCACGGACATATGGCTTTTTAAGACCACACCGGTATATAGGTAGTATTTGAAACACGCCTAACACGACTAACGGTGATCAATGAAGACCATAGATCCACCCCGAGATTTAAATATCAATAAGCCTTGGGGAGCAGTAAACAAGCTTTTCAGCAATAACACAAAACAACACATATAAGTCGCAAGATAACAGTTCTCTCCCCAAACATGTTCCTTGGAACAGGGGGAAGGGCTTAAAAAAGAGCATTCCATTCATCATCCCTAACAAGACTGAGTACACATAAGTATGAAAAGGCGCAAGTAATACGTAAAAACTTGCACAACCCACGAAATCACACAATACATTTGCCGGTACAAAAAAATTTCATCGGCTCTCAGGCTTCTCACAGGCTTTTTGGACCAAGGAGCTAAACAAACTTGCTATTTAAAACAGAAACGACCTTGCAGGATTAAAAATACACTATCCTACTTCCAGCTAATCATCAAACAAAATGTAAGCAGCAGGTGGATTTATCATCTACAATGGATGTTCGACTTGGTAAAAGACTCAGACTCACCACGAAAGTACTTAAAGGGAAATTAACTAGACCTAGACTGACAAAGAAACTGTAACAGAGAAAGGTCACATGACACACAATAGAATAGAATACAAAGAAGTAAAGACGAAAGACTCTAAAGACACAGATAATCAGAGAAAAATGCAGACAAGACACTAGAGAGCACATTGCCCCTCCCCAAACCTAAACTCAATCATATCCTCAAGCGTAGAGTGAAAAAGAAAAGAGAATGGGAGCTATAGTGACTTGCCTGCTGGTGTACCTTTACAGTCATGTACAAGACTCTTCCGTGTTGGCTAACGGGTACTCTGGAGGTTCTTGGCTCTTCCGGTTGGTGCAGCTCTTGTTCTTCCTTGTTGATAAGTATGTATATATAAGGGTCCAGTGTGTGCTCCTATGAATTTCCTGCTATCAACCTGCGAAACAAAATATGATGGAGCAGAATAGGTCTTCAGTTCACATGGCTTGCCTTGCACCTCAATTGTGCATGTTTGGGCATGTAAATTCACCACCATGAGAGTTGAGCGAATGAACGGTCTCCCTAGAAGTAGCATATCTTTTTCCATTTCTTTCCCCTTCACCCTCGGCGATTCCACTACCACAAAATCTGTCATGACTGTTATACCATCCAACTTAACCGGAACATCTTCCACAATCCCCATGCATCTGCTTCGGGTTCCACCAGCAAGAGTCATAAAGCATCTGCGCAACTCCAATCCTTTTAAGCCTAAGTCTTCGTAGGTGTCAAAAGTCATCAAGTTGCAACTAGCACTAGTGTCGACTAATCCGGTAACCTGAGTTGAACACCCAATGCCTACAAATAAATCAAAGCTATCAGATTCGCTTATATTCTTTTCTACCTTAGGAATGACTATGGTGGGGGGGGGGGGTCGATTTCAGTCGGCGCTTGGTCCGCATTCGCCTCCTCTTCTGGAATCACGGAACTCGGTTCCTCGACTTCATCCCCCGTTGATACAACAGTGGCTACGTCTTTAGTCTGCTCCGCTGTCAGTACATGGGTCATTTGAACCGTTGCTGGAGTTCCCTCGTCTGGTGCAGAGTTCTCAACCTCATTGGTACAGGTGGCAACAACAAATGTAACCTTCCCTGGTTCTTCAAAATTTATTTCAACTACCAGAACTCTAATGTTTTTCGGGACTACTGGGTGTCTACCTTTCTCCATGAGCTGTAATTTCCCAACCAAGTCACCCAATATCTGTTCCAGCCTTCTTTGTGATTGCTCAATACTGTCGAACCTCTGGTTATTATTTTCCTGAATTTTCTACGCCTAAAACCAGTACCTCTCAGACCTCTCCATATGGTTCTTGATTGCTTTTTCTAGCTCGATAATACACGGCCCTGGAGTCACTTCCAGTGCTCTGGCTGCCACTCTCCTAGCCCTATCTCTTTCTCCCTTATGTTGCGATGTCGCTGCCAGCTTCTCCAAAACATTGTTCAATTCATCAGCGGATGCTTCCAGGAAGGAGTTTTTACAGCTCACATCGACCATATTTTGATATTCCCAATCCAGGCCTTCATAAAATCGGACACATAAGCTCATATCGTCTATCCTGTGGTGAGGGCATTGGGCCAGTAACTGCAAAAAATGGACCCGAGCTTCATAGAAGGTCTCATCATGCATCTGCTGAAACTGCATTATCTGGGCACGAAGTTGTTGCGTTCTCTCTGGAGGGTAAAATTTATTCACGAAGGCTTTATAGAGAGAATCCCAAGTGGGTAGAGAACCCCCAGGCTGGTTCAACAGCCAGTTCCTAGCTTTATCCTGCAGGCACATTGGAAAAACCTTATTCCTTATCTCTCCATCTGAAACTGTTATTCCTCCGACTGTCAACGGAATCCCTGCAATCAGTACTTCAAACTCCTTGAGGAACCTTATCACATACTCGTTGGCCATTCTATAGAACTTGGGAAGATTATGAAAGTGGTGAGCTTTGAGTTCCAAATTCTTCGCCTCATTAGACAGTACGATTGCCGCTTTCCCGGTCTTAACCTCGTCGGGTTGCATGTAGGCTCGATAGGTTAGCTGGGCCATTGGAATTTCCTTCTGATAAACCTGTTGTTAGAGCTACACAACACGAAAACCTCAAAATATCCTTAGTTTTTGTTAGTTGGTGTGCTCAAATTACTACTTGGAAAATAAGTAGAAAGCGATTGTTGTAAACAGACAATGCTAACCACAAAATCATTCGCTAGGAACCAATTAAGCTACCAAGCAGTTGAAAGTAAATAGTCACTTGTGAAAACAATTTGATTGGTTTGTTTGAATACTTCTAATAACAAGAAAACAGATAAAGTAAATAGACGGTTGATGATAATGAGAGAAGGTGAACACAGTAGTAATGATCAAGTAATGCTAATTCGTTCTAGGGCAATCATTCATATTTGTCACGCAGTCGGTGTAAATAAATCAATCAATCCAATTCAACCAATCGTACTTTGAATATTTCAAACTAGAGTAATCGTGGGTTGTCAATCCACGATCCTTAACCGAAAAAGATTTTGAAGATTTAAAACTAGCTTATGGGATTGAAGGTTTTACGAATATTTCAAACTAGACAAACCTATATATGAATGAATCCAAAACCCTAGAAATGAATATACAATACTATCACATAACTACAGTGTTCGGAGTGATTTCGCTACTCATGATGGAAGCAAATATGAAAGACGTCAAGGTACTGATTACACTAAGCATATAAACATGGTGATAATCCCATGCAAAATCATTCAATTCGATAAACACAATAGAAGTACGAATTGAAGATAAACAATAGAGAATTATCAATAGATTACCAAGAATTCGACCCCGATGGTTCTTACAAGAGGTAAACCAAGCTCCAAAGATCAATCAATCAATGTCAAAACCTAGTTCTAGGAGCTTTTTCCATGTAAATATCGAGTATATGAAGTTATCGCAAAAGATGACCTAATCCTGACCTAAAAAGGAGTTTTTCTGCCGAATCTGTGAAATTCTTGCTGAATCTGCCACAAGGGCAAAATAGTTTTCGCCCAAGAGACACTGTTTAGGCTCCCAAATTGCTCTCGTAAAATCTCGCCATGTTGAGCTTAAAAGCTCTGTAACATTTTCTGCAGACAGAATTTTGCCAAACGTAAAGCATAAAAGTTGTAGCCCTTTGAATTATCTTTCCGTGGACACTGACATCAGGTCAATCGAACATCATATCTGAGAGTTATGGCCAAAATGGCTAGACCGCAGCGTAAAACTTCACTTTTGGAAGCTTCGCTAAAACGGCTCTTAAATCTTCGTCCGAACTCCGAATCCACTTCCGTTTTCGCCCAGTTACTCTACATTCAAAGCTCTAGAACCAATATTTTCACTCCGATTTTCACCTTCAGAAAACAAAAAAAATCCTACAAAACACAAACAAAGCACCAAAGCATAAAAACGTACAAAAACACTAAAAACCATAAACAAAGACTAACAAAAACAGCTAAAAAAGACCAAATGAGACTTTAAATTATCATCTCATCAAACTCCCCAAACCAAACCTTTGCTCGTCCTCGAGCAAACACACAACAAAATAAAAACAACTAGACTCTAGACAACAACACACAAGAACACATAAACGAGTCAGACTTCCAAGTGACCGAACTCTACCATTGTAAGCGTTAAGTTCACAAGATGCAAAAGGTTTGCACTCAACCAACCTTGACAGAAATAGTGCACAAAAAATCATGTAAGAGAGTTTCCCGAGTAAATAGCACTTAAGTCTAACTCTCCAATCCCTCACAAGGAAATCCTACACATCTCTCTCTCTCTCACACTCTGGAAGTGTCCAGTAGGTTAATCACTCAAGGAACAATAAGAGAAAAGGAAGGTGACTTTCGTCAAAAAGGTGCCTCAAATACCTCATGCAATGTACTCAATCAGTTAAGTTAGAAGGGGATTTTCCTTGCGCACAACAACTTGTCGGAGCATACAACCAAACTTCCATATCACCACATATTTGCATACAATAAATTAGATGCTAATCAATTTGGCCACTATGGACTCTTTTAGTCTAACTTTATTGGTAGTGTCTGTTTTATCGAAGTCCGCACTTTTGTGCGTATCAGTTTGGTATACGTGCCATCAACCCTCACGGTCATATGGCTTTTTAAGACCACGCCGGTATATAGGTAGTATCCAAACACGCTAACATACTACGGTGGTGACAAGCACCACGGCTACAATCCGAGACGAATCAACTAATCAGGGGAAGTAATACATATTACAAAAAATGAATAATAAACATGTCAACACAGCCGATTTCTTCTTCCCAAACCGGTTCTTCGCAATGTACTGGGTTTTGATAAAATGAAACATGAAGAGCATGTCATTTGTCAAACTTAACTTAACTGAGTACACATGAGAATGAAAAGGCGCAAACAAGAGGGTTTGCACCTCCCGAAAGGATCACATAAGCGCCGGTACAATATTTTTTCATCGTCTTAAAGTTTCTCACCGGCTTTTTGGACTAAAGAGTTAAACAGACTTGCTATTTACAGGAGAAACAAACTTATACGCTTTTAAATCCACTATACCACCTCAGTTAAGTATCATACAAAACATAAGCAGCAAGCAAATTTAACAATCACAATAGAAGCTTTCATAACTTGGAAGAACGACTCACGAAAGACTCTAGAGGGTAAAAGAAAAAACGACCGGAAAAGAAAAATGACCAAAACATACATAAAGGAAAGGACGAAAGACTCTAGAGACTTAGGTAATAGAGAAATGCAGACAAGACACTAGAGAGCACATTTCCCCCTCCCCAAACCTAAACTCAAGCATGTCCTCAAGCGTAGACTGAAAAATGAAAAGAAAATGGGATCAACAGTGGCTTAGCTGCAGGTGTACCTTTATAGTCATGTACAAGACTCTTCCGTGTTGGCTAATGGGTACTCTGGAAGTTCTTGGTTCATCCGGTTGGTGCATCTCTTTTTCTTCCCTGTTGATAAGTATGTATCTATAGGGGTCCAGTGTGCGATCCTACAAATTTTCTCCTGTCAACCTGCGAAACAGAATATAATGGAGCAGAATAGGCTTTAAGTTCACGTGGCTTGCCTTGCACCTCGATTGTGCAGGTTCGAGCCTGTAAATTCACCACCATGAGAGTCGAGCGGATGAAGGGTTGCCCTAGAAGTAACATATCTTTTTCCATTTCCTTCCCTTTCACCCTCGGTGATTCCACTACCACAAAATCTGTCATCACCGTTACACCATCCAGCTTAACCGGAACATCTTCCACAATCCCCATGCATCTGCTTCGGGTTCCACCAGCAAGAGTCATAAAGCATTTGCGCTGCTCCAATCCCTTTAAGCCTAAGTCTTCATAGGTGTCAAAAGTCATCAAATTGCAACTAGCACCAATGTCGACTATAACGGTAACCTGAGCTGAACACCCAATGCCTACCAGTAAATCAAAACTATCGGAGTCGCTTATACTCTTTTCTGCCTTAGGAATTATTATGGTGGGGGTCGGTTTCAGCAGTTTCTTGCTCCGCATTCGCCTCCTCTTCTGGAATCACAGAACTCGGTTCCTTGACTTCATCCCCTGTCGATTCAAAAATGGCTACATCTTCAGTCTGCTCAGCTGTCAATACACGGGTCACTTGAACCGTTGCTGGAGTTCCCTCATCTGATGCAGAGTTCTCAAGCTCGTTGGTACAGGTGGCAACAACAGACTTAACCTTTCTTGGTTCTTCAAAATTTATCTCAACCGCCAGGACTCTAATGTTTTCGGGTCATTGGGGTCTATCATTCTGCATGAGCTATAATTTCCCAACCAAGTCACCCAATATCTGTTCCAGCCTTCATTGTGATTGCTCGATACTGTCGAACCTCAGGTTATTTTTTTCCTGAATTTTCTGCACCTCAAACAAATACCTCTCAGACCTCTCCATATAGCTCCTGATTTCTTTTTCTAGCTCGAGAATACATGCACAGAATCTCTTCCACGCCTCGCCGCCACTCTCCTAGCCTTATTTCTTGCCCCTTTAAACTGTGATACTGCTGCCAGCTTCTCGAAGACACTATTCAGTTCATTAGCGGACGCTTCCAGGGAGGAGTGTTTACAGCTCACATCGACCATGTTTTGATACTCGCAATCCAGGCCTTCATAAAATTGGATGCATAAGCTCATATCGTCTATCCTGTGGTGAGGGCATTGGGTTACTAACTGCAAAAAATGGTCCCGAGCTTCATAAAAGGTCTCATCATGCATCTGCTGAAACTGCATTATTTGGGCACGAAGTTGCTGCGTTTTCTTGGGGGGATAGAATTTATTCATGAATGCCCTGTAGAGCGAATCCCAATTCAGTAGAGAACCCTCAGGTTGGTTTAATAGCCAACTCCTCGCCTTGTCCTGCATACAGATCGGAAATACCTTCTTCCTTATCTCCTCGTCAGCAACTGTCACCCCTTCGACTGTCAATGGAATCCCTTAAATCAGTAGTTCGAATTCCTTGACAAACCTTATCACATCTTCATCTGCCATTCCGCAGAATTTTGGGAGATTGTGGAGGTGGTGAGCCTTGAGTTCAAAATTCCTGGCCTCATTAGATAGAACAATTGTTGCTTTACCAGCCCTCACCACACTAGGCTGCATGTAAGCTCCATAGGTAAGCTGAGCCATCGGAATTTCCTTTCTGACAAACCTGTTGTTAAAGCTACACAACTCGAAAGCCTCGAAATATAATTAGTTTCTGTTAGTGCACTAAACTTCAGGTTAAAAAACAAACAAATAACAAATCACTCTCAAATGCTACAATAGGAATTGGTTCCCCGGCAGCGGCGCCAAATTTGATGTGCTCAAATTACGACTTAGAAAACAAGTAGAAAGTAGTTGTTGTAAACAGACAATGCTAACCACAGAATCGTTCACTAAGGAACCAATTAAGCTACCAAGCAGTTGAAAGCAAATAGTCACTTGTGAAAACAATTTTATTGGTTTGTTTGAATGCTTCTAATAACTAGAAAACAGATAAAGTAAATAGACGGTTGATGACAATGAGAGAAGATGAACATAGTAGTAATGATCAAGTAATGCTAATTCGTTCTAGGGCAATCATTCATATTTGTCACGCGGTTGGTGTACATAAATCAATCAATCCAATTCAACCAATCGTACTTTGAATATTTCAAACTAGAGTAATCGTGGGTTGTCAATCCACGATCCTTAACCGAAAATGATTTTGAACATTTAAACTAGCTTATTGGATTGAAGGTTTTACGAATATTTCAACTAGACAAACCTATATGAATTAATCCAAAACCCTAGAAACGAATATACAATACTATCACATAACTATAGTGTTCTGAGTGATTTAGCTACTCATGATGGAAGCAAAGATGAAAGACGTCAAGGTACTGATTACACTAAGCATAAACATGGTGATAATCGCATGCAAAATCATTCAATTCGATAAACACAATAAAAGTACGAATTGAAGAAAACAATACATAATTATAAATAGATTACCAAGAATTCGATCTCGATGGTTCATACAAGAGGTAAACCAAGCTCCAAAGATCAATCAATCAATGTCAAAACCTAGTTCTAGGAGCTTTTTCTATGTAAATATCGAGTATATGAAGTTATCGCAAAAGATGACCTAATACTGACCTAAAAAGGAGTTTTTCTACCGAATCTCTAAAATTCTCGACGAATCTGGCACAAGGGACAAAATAGTTTCGGCGAGACAATCATTAGGCTCCCAAATTACTCTCGTAAAATCTCACCGCGGCGAACTTAAGACCTCTGTAACTTTGCACAGATGTAATTTGGCCATGCTTCCAAAACGAAAGTTGTAACCCTTTGATTGATCTTTCCGTGGCCACCGAGCTCAGGTCAATCGAACATCATAGGAGACAGTAATTGCAAAAATGCCTAGACCGCTCCGTAAAACTTCACTTTTGCAAGCTTCGCTAAAACGGCTCTCAAATCTTCGTCCAAACACCGAATCCACTTCCGTTTTCGCCCAGTTACTCTACATTCAAAGTTCTAGAAACAATATTTTCACTCCGATTTTCACCTTCGGAAAACAAAAAATCCTTCAAAACACAAACAAAGCACCAAAGCATAAAAACGTACAAAAACACTAAAAAACCATAAACGAAGACTAACAAAGACAGCTAAAAAGGACCAAATGAGACTCTAAATTATCGTCTCATCATTAATGCACTAAACTTCATGTTGGTTGGAAAACAAGTAAAAATTTGCGATCAAGCGCTACAGTAGGAATTGATTCCCCAAGTGGCCCAAATTTGATGTGCTCAAATTGATACTTAGAAACAAGTATCAAGGAGTTTTTGTAGAATAAACAAATCTAACCACAGAGTCGTTCGCTAAGAAAACAATTAAGTTACCAAGCAATTGAAAGCAAATAAACACTTGCGTAAACTGTTTGAAATGTTTGAGTTGTGAACTACTAATAACTAGAAAATAGAAAAGCAGATAATTGTTTCAAATATGAGAGGGAAGAGAACACAATAGGTAGATCGAGTGATGCCAATTCGCTCTAGGGAAATCGTTCATACTTGTCACACGGTCGGTGTACTTAAAACATTCAATCCAATTCAACCAAACGTCATTTGAAAATCTTTGAACTACAGTAATCGTGGGTCGTCAATCCACGATCCTTAACCGAAAACGATTTTGAGAATCTTTGAACTAGCTTATTGGATTGAAAGGTTTTTACGAAGAAATTTGAACTAGACGAACCTATATGAACGAATCCTAACCCTAGAAGCGAATACGCAATCACCGTCACATCACTACCGTGTTCGGAGTGGTTTAGCTACTCATGATAGATTGAAAGATAAAAGACTTCAAGATATTGCTCATGATAAACATAAACATAATGATAATCGCATGCAAGCTCATACAATTCGACAAACAAGAACAAGAACGAATTGTAAAGAGATAAACAATAGAGAATTACCACGGATCGTGAATTGATATCGATAAATCAATCAAGGATAAAACCAAGCTCCAAGATATGTCTCAATGTCAAAGAATATGGAGCTTTTCTATGAACTAGATTTTGCTCTAGGGCAAAGTGTTCTCTTTCCAATAGAATGAATGTCTAATATATAACGTCTGAAAGACTATGTCTGGGTGAATTAGGAAGGAAATCGCACAAAAAACGGCAAAAGAAGAAACAAATGTCGCCGCTTTGATTCCGCCAATCAAACAAGATGAGTCGCACACGCCGCTTGATAATCAAGTCGCTAGTTCTTCTAACGTTTGTATCTTTTTCTACAGGAGGAATTTGACCATACTTCTTGAACGAAAGTTGTAGACCCTTGAATTATATTTCCAGAGCCACCGCGATCAGGTCAATCGAACATCATATGAGAGAGTTATGGCCAAAATGGCTAGACTGCTTCCTAAAACTTCACTTCTGCAAGCTTCGCTAAAACGGCTCTCAAATCTTCGTCCGAACTCCGAATCCACTTCCGTTTTCGCCCAGCTACTCTACATTCAAAGATCTAGAGCCAAAGTTTCCACTCCGATTTTCACCTTTGGGACACAAAAATCCTACAAAACACAAACAAAGCACCAAAGCATAAAAACACACAAAGACACTATAAAACCATAAACAAAGACTAACAAATACCGCTAAAAAGGACCAAATGAGACTCTAAATTATCGTCTCATCAACCACCTAGCTTGTAAGGACCAAACAGTAGAAGCTCGTAAGAACCGTCGTACTGATAAGAGGCGACGCGTGAGGACCTGCACAAGTAGCTTGGAGAGGGGGCGTTAGAACCTTATACCCGGTTTGCGTGGTGTCAAACCGGAAGAAGACATTACTTGCGAGAGAGTGAGGATCAACTCGGTATAATTATCGGGAATGAGAAGTGATTATGCCTTACCCTTATTATGGGAATGTGTGCCATATAAATAGATTTCTCCTAAGATGGGAGGGAACCCCCGGATCACGCCAAGTGTCAGGCTCAAATTGAGCCAACAATGCCTCAATAGGCCCATGGCCCATTAATGACTCCCTAACCCATTCTCTTTTAGGCTTTCAGGGGTAGATTAGTCATTAATGTGAGAGTTTGGAGACCTTGTTGCAGTCTGCCGTCTATGAGGTCCGAGGAGGTAGGCCCGGTCCCAAGGTCCGGACCGTACCAAGTTGGACTGGGGATTTCCACAGTCCATGCACTGTCCGAAGGAGGCAGTCCGGGACGTGTGACTCAGACCTCGATGCTCTCAAGTGCTAGTTCACTTGGTTGCTTATGAGGTTGTTGTGTTGAGTCCGGACGGGTGTCCGGGTCGGACCCCATGGTTACGGACCGTTGGTAGGGTCGGGCCTACTACCCTTTGGGCCCTCTTGTCCCTTTCCACCTGGGTGAGTCAGACTTGCGAGGGCTTAGGGTCGGACTGTAAGTTCCCGAACTCATAGACAACTTGGGATGCCTTGGGATTCGTTCCAAAGGCATCTATGATCGATTGGACATATTTCCGTATCAACAGCCAGTTTTGATTACTGGCGATGCCAGTTTTGTTTTTCAGGCCAGATTTTCTCCGTCTTTTTCCCATTTCTTTTAGAATTAGATTATTTCACCTATATATATTAGATAAGAACCTTTTTACAAAACAACTTCATTATTATTCTTCTCTTCCTTTTGCTTTTCGACCTAGAACCTTTCCAAGGCAATTACCTACCTATTATTGGAGGTAATTGAACCGTTTATCTTGTAATCCGACGATTGACGTTGTTTGGGAGATTATCTACATAGTTTTTCGCATCGATTCATTTCGGTTCTTCAATTCTACCTAGGGTTTGTGACACGAAGGGTAAATTTGTATCAATCCATTCGAATCTTTGTTTCTTGCTTTAGATTATGTTTGGAGCCTGTTTATATACAATATTGATTATGTCTTCGCATAATATGAGTAGCTAAACACCCCGATTATGGGATGGTGACTGATTCAATGCATGCTAGCTAGGGTTCATGTGATTCGAAGTGCATCGGGTTTAGATTACTTGTGCTTTTTAGATTAATCCCATATCTTGCTATTCTGTTTGTCGAGCATGCCAGCAAAATCACTGTTAGATTAAGCATTTAATCAATACACCAAAATATCTTTCGTCTTGCTTGATCTAACAATTTAGATTGCAAACAGTAATAGTAGGATTAGCTAGAGATTGATTGTAGCCTAGTGGAATTGACGCCTCCACTAGTGCTATTCGTGTTTTAACTCAAGATTGTGACAACTTGCGTAATCTATCATGTGACTCGTATGTATCCGGCTAGCTAGCTTGTTTCACATTACCGCTCCATAATTCTCCTTATTCATATCATTGTTGTTTAGATTAATCTGTTTTCTAGTTAGATTGCATAAGTAGGTAGATAATATAGAACAAATTCGCTGCCGAAGCAAACAACCCTTTTACTGCTTTCTTTACTGTAATTACTATTCGTAAATAAGACTCAGCTTAGTTAAGTCCTTCAAGACCGACCTCGGGGTTAACTCCACTACACTACAGGTTTTCGTTGTGTTGAGGATTAACTCTTGGCTTAAAACAAATTCAGAACTTTGATTTGACATATCAACCACCAACATTTTCAAAGTTAGACGATAGTAACCCACAAAAAATGTTGAAGTGTTGCAAAGGCGGACAGATCAAGGAATTGGTCTTCCAAACCGAAGTGTGATTTTTCTGGCACTCCCGAAATAACGAATCCGAATGAAGTTCCCCAAACCATCTACCTCTTCAACCATAACCATTTTCGAGTTTGAAAGATACTCACAGAAAATGGTCAATGGTGGAAGAGACGGATGGGTCTAGGATTCGCTCCTCCGAACAAACCAAGGACTTCCAAAATATTCGATTGGTCCGATTTCATCGTCCCAAGTGAGATCCGACTCATACCAGCACCTCGGACAAATGAAGGACTCCTACAAGGCGGATCACACATAGGAACGTTGGAATCGACCCAATCGATGACATCCGAGCTAAGGGATCCGAACCTCTCACTACTTAAAAAAAAAATAGCACAAAGTAGCCATACAATGTCAAGGTATTTATAGACGCCATCGACCAATCACATTGGGACGCGTGCAATGTACCGTTACCTATGGGCTTGGGCCTGAGTTGGGCCTTTACTATTGGACCTCCACTTCAGACCCACTGCAGAATTTATTGGTTCGGACCAAATTCTTACTCCGAACCACTCCTGAACTCATGGCACGACTCATTGTTTACACTTTATGATTCGGATGCTCAAGCTCGATACACTAGAACCTACGTGTATCCGGACCAACAAAGTTTACTTGGCCTATTTTGTCACGAACGGTCCGAGCCACAATTACTTGAGTGGAATAATTCAAAACAGTTATTTTTGATAGTGAATACATTGGTTTCGAATGATCTGCTCGGACCATAGCTACAAGAGTCCGAACCGATCCTCTAAATTTGTTTGTTTGTCCCCCCAAGTTTAAGTTTGTGAGTCGACTCGAATGTACTTCCAGCCGACCGAACTAGACATACTTTAAACAAACATGTACAAGATGCATGTATTTACTTGGAGTATGGATGAAAGCACAAAAGGAACATAATTTCATTACCATAAATAAGAGCCGATCCGAAGCAACACATCACTCCGAATCGACATCAGTTTGGACAAGCATAACATCAATCTGAGATCGAATAAGTTAATTTTGACACATTGTTCGAATATTAGAAATTAGCCACACAACAATTGTTTTACGGTCCGAAGACCAGTGTTACATTCTCTCCGGGGCATACCCCGTCTTCATTCCTCCTGGCGCCAGACGGCCACATGTTCCAGACGGACCATTGGCCCACCAATCTCGACCTCCAGGGATGCTTGCAGGTTAGCCAGCCTCTTCTCTTTTGCTTCTTGGGCCAACCTTTTCTCTCTTCGGATCCTCAATTCCTCGAGGAAGGCAAGGCATTCTTTCACCAAATTCAGCTCACGTGAGAAGCCACGGACGAGCCCGGGTGGAGTAAGCTAGTCCTGATTATGTTCCACATGTTCTTCCAAGGGGACAAAGACATTGGACATCAATAAATGGGGCACAAAGGACGGAAGGTACGGACCACCATGATTATACTTCTTATCCTCGGTCTCATCACAGACCAGCTCCACACACTCGCACTTGAGCAATTCATCGTCCGAGACACCCTCCGGAGTAAAGTCCAAGCCATCCGCCTCTTTGAATGCAGAAACACCTTCAGCATCCAAGTCATAGCCACTCGGGATCAATCCCTTATGCACGAGCTGCCCTATGGCCGCATCAAAGCCATCCTGATGAGCTTCGTCATACTTGGACTCGAGCATGAACTTGCAAGCATCCGACCCCAAGAAGTCTTGGAAATCACGTGTCCGGACCTGCAGCAACTCATCGAGCATCATCTCTTTGAAAGTCCGCGAGATTCCAATGTACTCGTCCACACTCTCTCGATGCATCCTGAGATCCTTCTCCAGAGACAAGATAGCACTTTTCAGCTTCCCCACCTCCGCCTCAGACTCCTTCTTCGCGGCAATGGCCTTCTTCAACCTTTCGGACAAAGAGAGCACCTTGGACGCCTCCACCTCCTGGCAAGTCTTCGCCGTCCTCCTCCTCCATCGGCCCTCCCGCCACCTCGTCAAGACGCCGGATAGAGGCAGTGAGCTACGATATCAAATATTATACAAGTCCATGAGGATTCCGAATCAAAGAAAGATGCAACATTTTATGGTAACCAACAAGCAAGCCTGTGGTTCGGATCAATGCGTACCTTCTGGTGAATTGCGGATAGCTCCGCAATTTGGTCCAGCTCCGGAGTAGCAGCCATCCAGGCCACCTCCGCGTCTATGTCCGAATCACTAATAATTTTCCCCTTGCCTTTCTTTGCATGATGAATTGGACCATCGGAGGGGGCGCTTCTGCCCGACCAGGGCACTCAAACCGCTGGCAGGAGGGTCCCAGGACACAGCCTTCGGAGATTTCTTTGTTCCCTTCGAGCCCGCCACCTTGTGATGTGCTCAAATTGATACTTAGAAACAAGTAGCAAGCAGTCATTGTAGAATAAACAAAGCTAACCACAGGGTCGTTCGCTAAGGAAACAATTAAGCTACCAAGCAATTGAAAGCAAATAGTCACTTGCGTTAACTGTTTGAATGGTTTGAGTTGTTAACTACTAATAACTAAAAAATAGAAAAGCAGATAACTGATTTAGATATGAGAGAGAAGAGAACACAGTAGTCAGATCGAATGGTGCTAATTCGCTCTATGGAAATCGTTCATACTTGTCTTGTCACACGGTTTGTACTTAAAACATTCAATCCAATTCAACCAAACGTTATTTGAAAATCTTTGAACTAGAGTAATCTTGTCTTGGTCAATCCACGATCCTTAACCAAAACGTTTTAGAGAATCTTTGAACTAGCTTATTGGATTGAAAGGTTTTTACGAAGATATTTGAACGAGCCTAACCTATATGAACGAATCCTAACCCTAGAAGCGAATACGCAATCACCGTCACATCACTACCGTGTTCGGAGTGGTTTAGCTACTCATGATAGATTGAAAGATAAAAGACTTCAAGATATTGCTCATGATAAACATAAACATAATGATAATCGCATGCAAGCTCATACAATTCGACAAACAAGAACAAGAACGAATTGTAAAGAGATAAACAATAGAGAATTACCACGGTGATCAGGAATTCGATATCGATAAATCAATCAAGGATAAAACCAAGCTCCAAGATATGTCTCAATGTCAAAAATATGAATATGGAGCTTTTTTATGAACTAGGTTTTGCTCTTGGGAAAAGTGTTGTTCTCCGCAATAGAATGAATATGAACAGTGATTCTCTCTTGTTTTAAGTAATAGAAAGGAGAAAAACTAGGTCTGGGCGAATTGGGAGACGGAATCATAGAAAGACGGCAAAAGAAAAAAACTGGTGTCGCCAGTTAGGGAACTGGCATCGCCAGTTTGGTTCAGCCTCCTCATGAGATAAACATCACAGGTGATTTGATAATCGAGTCGCCATTCTCGAATTATTGTTTTGCCTTTTTCTTTTGACTCCGATTCTTGATATTTTGGCCTTCCCGCTTCACTTCTAGAATCCATACGAGGCATTAGAACTCCATATCTTGCAGATGCATATAAAATATACCATTTCGCCTCCAATTAGCGTGGTCTAGCCAAATATCTACAAAACACACAAAGAAAAAAACAAGTAAAAAGACTCTAGGAAAACAACTAAAACTACACTCAAGGATGACAAAAAGACGGTAAAAAAGACCAAATGATACGGTATAAAACTGACTCATCACCTTGCCCTTATCTGGAGTGGGCATCACCAGAGCCTCTTCGCCTTAGCCTCCTCCGAGTCTCCTCCACTCAAAGTGGCGCGTTCTGGGCTCGTCCATAGGAAGCATGGTGGACGTCTTGATAATATGCGTCCGAGTGCCCTCCGCCATCTCCTTCCTTTGTGCGGCATTCTTCTTCCACTTCAGCTCACTCATGGTCGACATGATATACTCGAACAAAAAATCTGTGCATCCGAAGATCAAAAAGTTATATGCAAGACACAACTTTTGCAAAAAGGCAATAAAAGCAACAACCGACTCGGATAAGGTAAATACATGACCGAACGAGAACTTACTCAAATCCTTCTTCCCATCACAAAAGCTTGGCTCCGAAAAGCCAACTAGGTAGGGAAGAGGCTAGCAGATTAAACCCTGGAAAAAATACTTCTCCGGGTCTTTATTCTTGTGGAGAGCTTGCATCCACAGTGGAGTGTTTCGAGCTGGAGGCTTCATCCGCAATCTCCTCGAAGAACTTCCTCTCGCCATCAACCCGCTCCGTCTCGGACTGACCATGCTTTAAAGCGGCCCGGACGAAGATGTATCTCTTCCACCAGCTGATCCCCAAAGAAGAGAGGATTCAAAACGCAGCGTATACGCTTGACATACCAAACAGATAGAAGAATCTGTTCCTATTGCTCAAATTTACACTAAACAATTTACGAAAATTATTGAAAGTAACCGGGATTCCCTTGTATTTACACATCACCCCGAAACACATCAGGTTCCCGAGAGAGTTAGGGATGATCTGGTGCAGACTCAACCCCATATCATTCAAAATGTCCATCAACTCGGACGACACATGCAAACGCCATCCACAGTGCAGACTTATCTCATGCACGCACATGTATCCAGGAGGTGGGTTGTAGAAGGCGTGTGACTCATCCGAAATAAGAATTTTCACGGATTCCGGAATCTCATACTTCCTCCGAAGCTCCTCCACCTCCTCGGGCGTCATAATAGATGGGCACAATGGCAATGTACAATCCTTGTTAAGCTCGCCCTCCGGATCAGGATGAGTTAATCATCCCTTAACCAAGGAAACTTCACCCGGAATACGTCTTCACCCTTCTTACTGCCCTCAGATAGCTCCTCCACAACCTCATCTTCAGTCTTGCGACGACTCGGTCTTGCTCGCCCGGACGATTCCCTCCGGAATATATGAGGAGAAATCATTTCCTCCTCCTCATCTCCCTCCGAACCAACACCATCATGCCGACACTCCTCCTCTTCAACATCCTTCTCCTCACTTTTTTCCTCCCCGGACGACGAGCTCAACTCCATTACCATCCGAAGAGGGGCCGCAGTGCCAACCCGATCTTCAACACCTTTTTCCACATGCCCAGTTCGGGTGGTGCATCGGAGGTATCATGCACTTCCTCGATATTCGGCTCCTGTGGATCCGGCACGAACAGCATTTGGTTAGGGTTAGTCCTAAAATTATAACCTAAGTTGCGAATGAAGGATCGAATCTCTACCGGAAGTTCGGACTCTTTCCCAGCACGGTGCGGACAAAGATTCCCTATGGTCCGAGAAGTCATCTCATGAACAACGACGACACCCTGCACATTAGAAACTTCCCGGTAATCCTGACGCTACGGATACCTTGAACCCGAAACAACTAACCGGAATAAAGAGCTTACCTCGGGCTCTTCCCGGCTTGGATGAGGAGAACGATCCAACTCTTGCAAATCCTCTATACCGCCAACATTAAACTCCTCGGAGCTCTCTAGGAAGGACGGCGCTTCGGAAGCATATTCAGATCGGTTTTAACTATCACTCTCAAACATCCTAGGGAAAGAAAAGGCAGTTCTATGAGTCTTAAGATTGCAGTCCGAGAGGCCATTTATATAGATTAAAGTTAAAACATCTACAACTAGGATCGGAGGAGCAGGAACAACTACGTTGGACGCTGTTAGTTCCGAATTAGTATGGAGTCAGTTCGGTGTTAGATCTAACTACTCAGCATATCCGAAGCAAACTACGTTAAACTACTTGTAGCCAACTACGGAGTACAGATAACGTACATACATCCGAACATGCAACATTTTGAAAATGGACAAACAGTTAGCACAAAAAAACTTAGAATAAAAGGGAAGAGAATAGGAAACTTACTTGCACTCGGATGATTGGATCAACGACAGCTAACTTTGCTCAGATAACTTGCTACGGACTTCTTCGTACTCGCTTCGGATTGCTCAAATCTGATTCGGATGCACTAAAACATGAAAATCCTCTCTCTAGAAATTTGAAAGTGACAGCGATGAAACTGCTATTTATAGGAGGTTAAATCTGTAAGCCCAACCGTCGCCATTTTTCGGGATTAAATCTCACCCGTAGATCAAAATTCATCCAATGGCGTAGTACAACAATACCAAGTGAAATGACGGATTGGTACAAAAAAATTACCTTACGATACCATTCTCGGAAGAAGGACACCACTCAACCTTCGGATGGTCGGCCCATCCTCTGCCTCGGATCCCTATCCTTTTGTACAAGGAAGGACGATTTACCTCACAATTACACGGATGCCCATCCGTTCATGGGTGATCTCTTCTTCACTCGAATGGATAAATCACCATGCATCGCATGGATTCGTGATCCGCCGGAGGTGATCCTCTTCCTCACTCGGACGGATAAATCATCATGAATGACACGGATTCCTATATGTTCAGAGGTGATCCCTCTTCCTCACTCGGATGGATAAATCATCATAAACGACGGATTTTCATCCGTTCGTAGGTGATCCCTCTTCCCCGGTCGGATAGATAGATCATTATGCACAATGGACCTTTGTCCATCCGGATAAGCTTGATGGCTTATGGGTGTGGAGCTATGAAATCGCCCATAGGATCATCATAGTACTTCATGAGCTTGATTAGTGAAATACAAGACAAACGATCTTTTGACCAACGATTATTTTTAGTCTTAAACTTCCTGCACTTGTCCGTCGGACGACGTGTCGACGGACTCAATCGAATAATCAATTGTCCGTCACGCGGACCTTAGTCCGTCCAGATTTCACTAATTGCTTATGGGTGTGGAGCTATGAAATCGCCCATAGGTCCTTTTTGTATCCGTAGAGTTGATTAATACAGACAGTACCAACAGTCTTCTCACGAACGGGCTGCTTGGATCTTGTATCTACATGGATTCTCCTCCGTTCGGATATCCCACAATGGTTTATCTCGAATAACCAACTAGATATTTCACACGAACCCTCGTGCGTCCGGTTGTCCTCAATATCTTGCAGGTGTGGAGCTATGAAATTGCCCGTAGGTCCTATTTTGGAACCTCCGAAGAGTCGACTAATAATACAAGATAAACCCCACCTTACTGACAGACAGATAACTTATCTCAAACACACACGAACACCGTCCGTACGGATGCCCCTCGTCGGCTAATCCCTGGCAGTCGACTGAAACAACGTTACTTCCTTCCGCCTTTCGGACCTATGCTTAATCTCGCTTACAAATACCCCTTTTTTCATACTTACAGTCCGAGATCACACTCTCAGATTGTAAGAAAAAAGGGGGTAGGGGAGAGAGAGATTAAGATAAGGACGACAAAAGGCACGGACTTAACACCTTCTTTTTCTCATGAGGGACGGATTGAACGGAAAAACAAGAATGCCCTCTCTACTTTAAACTATAGTTCCACAACTATCTTCTACTAAGATACTTGGAAACTAGGGGGATATATGTTGATACAGAAATATGTCCAATCCGTCATAAGATGCCTTTGGAACGAATCCTAAGGCGTACCAAGGTGTCTAAAGGTCCAAGGCCTTAAGGTCCGACCCAAAGGCCACCTCTGGTCTGACCCACCTGAGTGTAACGGTGAAATGCACCTCGAAGATAGTAGATCCGACTCGGATGACGGTTCGGATGTAAGTCCTTAATCTAATAAGAAACCAAGTGCACTGGCACCATGACAGAGAACAGGTTCCGAGGCAATCAAGGTCCGGACCATTATGCCTTGTGGTTTAGGAGAGTTACTCACAAACAGAATGACGGCCCGGACCAGACCCTCGGACCTACTCTCTCGGACGAAGGTTCGAGACGGACTTCGGAAGTCTCTAATTTCTCTCGAAGAATGACTAAACTACCCTCAAAAGCCCAAAAGGGAAATGGGTTTAGTCTTCTTAATGGGCCATGGGCTTAGTAGAGCATTGTTGGTGCAATCCGAGCCTTACACTTGGCACGATCTGGTAAAGTCCATCCGCTTTGGGAAAACTCTATAAATATGGCACACATTCCCATGATAAAAGGTAAGTAAAATCATCTTTACAAACTAGTCTCATACACTGTACAGAGTAGATCTTCAGTCTCTCGCAAGTGAAGTCTTAAGCCCGGTTTGACACTTAACAAACCGGGTGTACGGTCCTAACCCCCCCCCCCCTCCAATGTTACTTGCGCAGGTTCTTACTCTTTAGAGCTTTGGACCTTGGAGAGCTTTGGACCTCGGCTTTGGACCTTGACCTAGGGCGATTTGAAGTAGTTTGGACTTAGGACGAATTAGCAAGAACTTACTAAGAGTTGGGGGACTTCACCCTCAACAGAACCGTATAAGATATGTTTCGACAAATGGATGACTAGAAGATGGAGAATGGGAAACGAGGGACTATTCTACGAGAATTTAAAAGAATAACAAGGGTTTTAGAAACCAACTCAATAATGAAGGTAGTTCGAGTTTAGTAGGGTTGGAGACTGATTCAACATGGGAGTGAAGGATTGGAATACCGACCCGAGCTTCATAGAAGATTGACTGACTACTCACATTGATGGAGATTAGGGGTCCCACCCCAACAACTGAGTCACCAATAAACAGGGGTCGAGCTTCTTGGGAGGTAACCCAAGGTCACGTTTAATTTTTGCACTTGCATTTGCATTTTTGTTTTTCCGTCTTTTCTCGATTTTTGCACCAAAACATCTTTTCAAAAAATTTAAAACTCTTTAAATTTCTTAATTTATTACTTAGGTTAATTTTTTGCATTTAAAAAACGAAAAAAAAACATAAAACAATAAAAAAAATTCAAAAACTCACGAAAAGAGAAGCAGTGAGGCAACAGCCTCACTCTTCCCTCTTTTGAATCCCAGAATGAAAATTCTTCTTCCCACTTCATTCTCTCTGCAAATTTCTTCATTTCCTCTACAATTTTATCATACCCATTGCATTAGTAGCTTGCCCATCCATCAATAACACCATGTAAGTGATCTTTACTCAACATTATCTTCATTACATCTTCAATCTCAATTTTCTATCTTTCACCTTTTTGCTTGCACTTTCTTCTTGCTTCTTGAGTGCTATACAATTATATGCTTCAATTGATTGAATCAATTTTGTTTAAGATATGTGGATACATGCCTACATCTAGTATTGACTCTATTGACACTTTCTTTGGTAGAGATTTGACAAATTGATTGATAATTTGAGGATTTTTGTTCTTACTCACCATGTGTTCGATAAAATGCCTCAATAGATCAAAATCCCCATGTCGGCCCTTTTCTCCTTTGATTACATGCTCACATGATCTTTACTTGATGAATCATGCTTAGAAAACATGTTTGCACCGTCATATGCTCATAGGATTGAGTCTTCATTGCAATTTGCCTTTCAACTTGATGCTTGACATAATTTGAAAACTTGAGTTACATGCCTAGTTCTTGCATTATTTTGAGGTGGCTATTGATCTTGTCACAATCTAGGCCTTTTGCATATGCACTGTACCACACAATAGGTTTGAGGGAGAAGAAACCCCCATAGATTTGCATGTAATCTGTAGAATCGATTTAACTCCAAACATGCTATCTCACACACTTTTTTGACCTAGGGACATTGGGAAGAAATCGAGGAAAAGACGTTGGGTGTTGGTCCAGATAACGGCAAAGTAAAAGACTAGGGGGGCGTGAATAGTCTTTTAAAACTTTTGTCGATAAACACAATTTCTCAGAAACCTGGGGGTTTCTGATACTTAGATTCAGAGCGCGGGAGACTTTAAGATAGATAAGTGTAGAAACAATAAGTATGTGTGTGTGCTTTGAAATGTAAATACTGAGAAGGTAAATGACACAAGTATAGTGGTATCTGGAGGTGGCGTAATCCTCCAACTAATCCACTTCGGTCTTTCTAAGAGTTAGAATTCACTAGAATGATAATTGAGTTCACCTTACAATAATCCTATTCTAAGATTCTTAAACAAATGGTTCCCAACCAAATGTTCCCCGAGTTATTCTCACTCCTAGAGCTAAGTACTTCCTCTACTCGATAACCTTGAGTTATTCCACGATCAAGTACTTCCTCTACTCCATGCCTTGTTGGTGTTTAATTATATGATTTTTGTCGAGAGGCTTCAGATAACTTTTCGTTATGTAATCGAGAGCCCGATAGAACAAGACTACTTAATACACTTGTTCGGTGGATGGCATGCTTCTTATCGACCCAAGTAATTGATGTCCATTACGGAGAATGAGCTTGTAAGGGTATCCATACCAACTCTTTCACGAATAACAATCTCTTGTTAAGGTTCTGGACAACTTAGAACTACTAGTGATTCTTTAAGCAATCGGAAAGCTTTCAGAAAGGGTAGTAGAGTGCTTGAGAGAATACTTTGCTTGATGGTAAGTTTGCAAGATAGAGCGTTCTAAGGTGTGATTCTCAGCATCTAAGTTTGTGATATATATAGATAAATTTGAGAGGCATTTGAATTATATCCGTTGTGCTCTATATCAAATTATATCCGTTTATATCTTGAACTATGTACTCATAAGTCACTATCTCATTTTTCAGAGAGGACTTTCTTTACGGTAGCAATTCTGCCAATGCATTTAATGCATAGTACTGTTCATTGTCCTTTAGTCCAACGGATACATGAGCCTTTCTGATGGCTAGCATGCTCCTTACTCATGATGTCATATGTTCATAACCTTATTTCAAATGTAAGTAAATACTCTTAATTGAGGATTAAGAACATAGTCGTTCTGAGTTAGACTGAACCATGATGTCTTCATAAATCTTGTGCAATCTTCAGTCTTCTAATCTTCAGATAAGCTCCATTGCTAGGATTGATCTTCATGGTCTTCTTGAAATAAAAATTACACTCAGAGACCTATAATCCTAATACAAGATTTACTAGACTAATCATACTCAGTGATTTCCTCTTTTACAATGTTCAAGTGAACCAAGAGTAATTAATCACCTTTCTGTCTAAGATAAGAACATGTGATGAATGATCAAAATACTAACAGATATTCCTAACAAATTTCCCCCTTTTTAATCAGTCATCCATTACTATCTTTTAGGTCCTATTACAAATTTGTAATCCTGGAAGAGAAAACAATCCGCCACTTAATCATTTCAAATGATATTCAATTTTAGTTGAATTAAGTGCATAAAGTAAGCATCAACCAAATCACAAGAAGTGATCTTTGCTGAGAAGTTGTCATCTATTATAATGTTTCTGAGAGTATGATCTTCAGAAAGGTACAGTTTACAGAACGAGATGCAACTTTTACAGATAGAGTAAAATTAGAAACAATCAGCAAGATTACAAAAAGTAACAAAACACACTAAGTAAATTAGAATAAGGAGGATCCAAGCTCCAAGAGAATATTCTAAAATTACTAGTCTTCAAGTCTTCAGAAATGTAACTTGGGTTTAGATACCTCAAGTTCTTCAGCATCCTTTCTGGATCAGTTGGCATGTGCATCCACTTTTCTGCATTCTTGGACATAGTCATAAAGAGTCCTTCTGACAGAGAGTTCTGTCTTTCTGGACAAATCACATATTTCTTGGTAACTCTTGCCAAGTTTATGATTTTTCTTCAGAAAATGTTTAACCTGTATATTTTCCTGCACCTGCATGGTCTACTTGCAGCTGAGATAGGTTGAAATATTTGTATATTTCTTCCAGATAGTGTAAATCATCTAGGTATTCATCCAATGTCATATAGAATGACTCATAGGTTGAAACTCCCAGTTTGTTCTTCTTGTTGTAGCTACCATCCAGTTTTCGTACCTTGTGTACATCATCGGGCTTGTAAGGACAAAGGAGAGATCCATCTTTCCGCTTCGCTTTCTCTTCTACTTCAAAGTTTAGTGCATGAAGGTGCTCGATTTTAGCAATCGTCGCTTCTCTCCATTTCAAGATTTGGTCGAGGATGGAGTTGAAACTTATCATTGACAAGTAAATGTTGTAGTTCCGTAATCCAATACTCTCTTGTCAATGCACCTATATGAAGACTCTTCATTACTCGCCTTCACATATTCAATGTGGGCATCACTGATTTTCTTGAACAATTTCTCCGCTTTGTTCCGCCAAACCGAATCCTTCTTGCTTTTACATTGGGTGGCCTTCGCCGAGATCCTCTAACCCTTTCTTCCGCCATTGTCTTGATGGAAGTTCCTTGTATTGACTTGGTATTTCCGTATGAGTTCATTGCTAAAGGCATTCTTGCCAGAGGGGTTGTGAGGTGTTTGCTTGCCTTCTCTTGTGAAGTGGATGTTCATCCAGACGATTCATCCTCATCATCATCATTGAAGTTCAACAATTGAGGCTTGCCTTTCTTGGCCTCTCACTTCTCCTTCTTCTTGGTCTTCTCCTTTTCAGATTATTCGTTGTTCCTTCGAGATCCTAAGGGACTTGGTTCCCCTAGTGACCATACTTCTCAGCTTTGGTCGTTGATCCGAACAACTTCTTCAACAGGCGTCTCCTGTTCTTGATGACTAGTTGACTTGAGGAGGAGCATAGATTGTTTTCTTTCTTTCTCTCGCTTCTGGGCATCTCTTCTTCTTCCCTTAGTCATGAATGTCCGACTCATAATGGCATAAGCTTGCAGAGTGAGTCAAAGTTTTTCCGAGATTATTGTGCACCTGACCAATTCTTGGATTCTTTCTTCACTGTGGTTCTGCTGAACCGCCTCGCCCTTTCTACTGAGCTCTTCAAGTGGCCTAAGAATGGCGTTGGCTTATAAAGCACGGTCGGGTTTCATTGAGTGCATTAGCATTGTTGCAATCCTCATCCCCGACCAACCCTAGGTCTTTCCGAGAGAGCTATGTTGGTTGCTACTGAGTAACGCAGTTAGCCCAATGGCTTCATCTCTTCGTAGATGGATTTTAGCACTTCGTCTTGAGCAATTAGTGTCTTCTCGAGTTCCAAAAGATACTATTTCGCACGGTTCTTCACTTGAACTACTTGGTGCGGATAATATATGAGGAGCAAGTAGAGGCTCTCTTGTGTTGAGTGACAAGTCTCTCATCTTCGCGTCAAGATTCAAGTTTTGGTTGTTTTCAAAGATCACTCTTATTATCCTTTTCTTGAATAGTTTGCAGATTGACAACCTTTTTCTGCTTTCCATCAAGTGTGCTGGCCTTCTGAGAAGATGTAGAAGGTCTTTCTAATGCAGTCTTAGCATCATCTTCATCATCATCATTGTCATCAATGGCATCTATTTCAGCAGCTGTGACAACAATGGCATCTTTCAGATTTCTTTGCTCATCTAGGAGCGCCAATTCCTGGGTGTTAGCTTCTTTGAGCTTTTTGAATTTTGGCTTCCTTTTCATCAACAAGAGCTTGGCACTCTAAGTTGATTCTCTTCTTCCAACACCTTTCTCGAGTTGTTCAATCTCGAACTCGCGATATCTCTTCAAGTATATCGTTCTGTTCTGCCTGTTGGGTATTCTGATGAGACTTTGAGGGTGATGAAGATGGGGCTTTCTGAGCATTGGAAGGAGTGGCCTTGTCTTTGCTTCCTTTGCTAGCCTTCTGTATCCCGCCTTGTCCAGGTTGGGGATCATCATTCTGATCATTATCATCATCATCCTTCTTGTTTTCTTGACTTGGATTCTCATAAGGGGGTTCTTGATAATCATTCTCGTCCATCTCTTCTTCATCTTCTGAAATCAAGTTGATCACATTTGGGAATGTAATCATTCTCCCATTCACTTCTTCTTGCTCAGCTGGGTAAGTAGTGAGCTTACTAGGCAAGGGGATGGGTGACCATCCGCTCTTGGTTTGAGCATCCGCAGCTTTGAAATCGCTAAGTTTTGTGCTACTTCATGAGTGAAGTCTTCATGCATCGATTGGCAAAAGAATAGGACTCTTGGGAACAATGCATGGATGTAGTCTTCCGATTTAGCTATTTTTCTCGGACGCCGATTATTGCTATTTCGTAAAGGTCACCTTCGAGTTTACGCCATTGTCAAGCACTTTAGATGTTTCTTGAGAGTGTGCTTCGAAAGCCTTGAGTAAATCAATCGGCACAAAACTTTGAGCTCGAAAGAAAGGGATCAAGTTTTGTTCAAACCACTTGAGTTGGTATCTCTGCAAGAGTAAGCTCGAGCATACCGTAGAAACACCGTGCTCATTTGCTTGGATCCGCTTGTTTTGTACAGAGGCCTCGATACCTTGTTGTGAGGAGAAGTCTGATCCTTAATAACCTTTCTTTCTACGCTTGAGCCGAAACAAAATCAAGTATGTTTAGAACCGTTATTTAAAAGATAAATAGAGAGATGCTTTCGAGACTTCACTTACATCCAAGTGAGGAAGCTCAACAGATCTTTCTCGAAAACCTTGGGGTTTCTAACACCTTTTCCAGAATCGCTTGTTCAAAGTAGCCAGCTTCTATTGGAGGAGCAAGAATTTTTCCTTCCAATTGTTCTTCTGACTGAGCCTGTAAGAACAAACATAAGAGATTTAGTAGTGGGATTTCCAGAGCATTCTTGAAGAAGATTATTACTGAGTACTTACCTTCTCAACAGAAGGCTCATTAAATGCTTCTTCAGAAAGCTTTTCAGCTTCTGGATTTTCTTGGTTTTGGGATGTAGGTTCCACCACTACTTCCTCGCCAGAGCCTAAACTAAGAAAAAAAGAAATTTAGAACACAAGATATTAATTTTTCAAGCAAGCTATTTCTTATTCAGAGATAACTTAGCTACCTGTAGAACAAGCTCTTCTTGTTGTTCTGAGGTTGGAGAAACCTCTTCTTCATTCAGAAGGGTGGACAGATTAACTTCCCCCTGAAAGTTTGTCTCCAATATGGCTCAGAATAAAATGAAGCTTATGAACAAGTTAACATTGAAATGTTGACAAGTTAGATATAAACTACTTTTGCTAATAAAAGAGTCAGTCGATCATTGATCTCTTGGACTTGTGGTGAATCCACGCCTCTTTGTGCTCATTGTTGTTCTCCTCTCAGAGTATCATTCGAGTCTCCATCTCATTGGATCCCTTTCGAGTTGAGCTCTCTCGAGAGGTTAAGGAACCCGCTCAAGAACAGGTTTTCTTGACAATATTAGTCTTTGGTATTGTGAATGTGGAAGCAATGTCGATCTTCCATCATTCTATCTTCCTCACCTGGGCCTTCTTCTTCTTCAAGCGTAGGGGCTCTTATCTTTCAAGAGATAAGTTTGATGCTCCTCGGGTCTCAAACTTATATCTTTTGAGCAATCATTGC
This sequence comes from Plantago major, assembly GCA_026545765.1. Taxonomy (NCBI): domain Eukaryota; kingdom Viridiplantae; phylum Streptophyta; class Magnoliopsida; order Lamiales; family Plantaginaceae; genus Plantago; species Plantago major. Next base: position 240,441 of record JAIFAC010000045.1, read on the forward strand.
ATTTCATCGATCTCGAATCACTGCTCAGTGTTGCAGACTCCATATATGATATTTCTATCATCTCGGAGAGTTCGAGCACTGCTTTGATTCTTGGGCTTCGAATCGCTTTTCGAATAACATCTTCTCGAGACCTTGTCTCAAGGTTGTGCCTCTTGAATGTTTATGGACTTGGAGGTCCTTTTGCCTTGAGCCCTTTTCCTTTTTTTGGCAATTTGGAGGTTGAGCTTGTTCAAACCTCCTCACCTTTGTAGTTTCTTCAACCTTCTCGAGTACTTGTTCAGAGCAATTCTCCTTTTCAAAGGCGGTTCGA